>JAJONR010010975.1:0-43002 GCA_029582245.1 Solanum etuberosum | reverse complement strand
TATATATATATATATATATATAATAATAATTGATTTTTTCATCATTCATATGAAGAAGTAGTGTTTTAACGGGAGTCTTCTTGTATATTTGATTTGTCACTTATTTAATTCAACTAGGACTTAATTTTTCTTTTATATATACTTGAGATTTTTATAGAAGAGAAATACTATACCTACCCATCTACAAATCTAAGCATATATCTTTTTTTTATAAGTATGGCGGAACCACGGAAAGACGATAATTCTAAAAATTGTGAAGAAATTATTCATGCGTATGATAATTCCAATAATCGTGAGAAACTTGTACATGCATATGATAATTCCGAAACTCGTGAGAAAAATGACCGTCGCTTTGTTTTGAGGACCATAGTTTTGGGCTTAACACTTGCAATATCGGTAGGAATTCCCGGTCATCCAAATAAATATGATATTTTGTTATCCTTCCCTTTTTTCTTTACATTTTTATATGATCTTGTTTTATTATTTAGAAATAGATAATTTTAAAGATCGTGAGGAAATTGTGCATGTGTATGATATTTCAAAGATCGTGAGGAAATTGTGCATGCGTATGATAATTTCAAGGATCGACAACATCTTCTTTTTAGCCAAGCCAGAATGATGAGAAGTGTTTACCCCGTTGAAGGACAACTATAGAAGTTTAATTATCTTAGTTTGCACTTTTTCTTTATATTTTTGCATTTTTTTTGTTTGGTTGTTTAATTATAATAATAATATAAGTATTGTCACTTCTCAATTCCTTATGTTCTTGGCCCATCTCTTCCATATTTCTGAGACCTTTGATGAACGTTCAGTTAAAAAATTTAAAAAATATTTTGGTTAAAAATTAACTTGTTTAAAAATTTGGAAAATAATCTTCTTAATAAAAATAGGAAAAACAGATTTTACAAATATCTTTCTACACATTAATTATATTCTTCCCATCCTATTTTATTAGAGTTGCAATATTTAACCATTAATTAGGTACTATCTTCAATTACTTTTAGTTTTATGCTCAACTAGGATTAATTTATTTGTAATCGAAATTTTAATATCTTGATTGATCTATACCGCATAGATTCTACGCAAACAAACTTATAATATTAGGATTAGTGAGTGAAAATTTAGCCTCTAGATGTGATTTTTCAAAAAGCTAGTCGATGCAAAATTAATTGGTAATTTGATTTTCCAATGAGGTTTGTAAAGGAGAACCAAGATAGAAAATATAAATTAGAATGCTAATCAATCAAATTAACCTGAAAAATAGCGATAAGTTCAAGTCTTCTAGATAAGCACAAATTAAAGGGCAACTAATTATACTCTATACTTGCATAATTAATTGCTTTTATTATTATTATTATTAGTTTTTTATTATTATTATTTATACAATAATATATACACATAGTTATAAGTACATTGTTTATGTATCTCAGAACCAAGGATAGTTTGTATAATAATTTTGAATCAGAGTTCTACCAATTAGATTAGACTCTTTAGGCAAAAAATGAATAAAATAAAAAAACAATATCTCTTATTTTTGAATGGGGAGGAAAAATAAAGAAAGACGAATTAGATTTTAAAAAATTAGGTTATTTAAATTATTTTTATGATACAGACCTAGTTTATTACTGCCTTTTAATTCAATTTATTTCGTATTATATTGAAAAAAGAAGAAGTAGGATTTTAGGAGTATCAAAATGGGCCATCAGTGGGCTTTACAAGTTGTTTGGATGTAAAATATTTGGGCCTATGATTCCTTGAGCTGTGTTTGAAATTTATTCATAAAAATAAAATAAAAATTGCAACTCTTCTTCTATTAATTTTGTAAATGTAAACATATACTGTATATACATTTTTAGCCACTAAATAAAAAGTTATAGGCTTCTCCATATATCATCAATACTTCATAATTTCTTTTATTTGTATGTATTATTAAAAAGTTGTCAATGACTTTTTAAAACTTATTTAAAAATAAATTGCCACGTAGAACACTACATACAACACAAATTATCATGTATTATGTCACGTAAAATGTAAATTATCATAGAACCTAAAAATTTATATGATTTTTTTGTTGTTGTTGTCATAATAATGTTAATATTAATAGGAGTAAAAAAAAATAGAAAGTCAAATGATAGAATTAAAACTAGCAATTAATTACAATTGTATGATACACCATGATGACTATTCTCTCGCACCAAAGTACTTTTTTGAACTTTTTTCTCATTATCCCTTACTTCTCTTTTACCCTTTTCAAGGATCCATAATGTTTTGTTTATGCATAACTTCAATGTCAAAACATTATCATAACTATATTACATATGAAATTTGGATTTTGGAAGATTGCATTTTAATTTTAAAACACATAATGATTACATATTACTTATTGGTATATCATATGATTATGGAACCTTTGCTCTTGGTAAACACATTAGTTATATATATATATTTTTTAAATATTTAATATTTTGAAAGTAATTGATAGTGTTATACTAACGAAATTTGCAAAGAAGAAAATTGAGAAAAATGTTTATTTGACTCTCTAATTAAAGACACTATGTAACCATGCATATAGATGATAAAAATAAACTAATTATTGTAAAATTTCAAAAGCAAATTAATAAATCTGTAAAATGAAATTATGTAAACTAGGAGAAAATAGTGTTATGATTTGTAATTTTGCATTTTCTTTTAATCAAACAAATGGTAAACTACAATTGAATAACCTCTTTACTCTTAAAAATAAATTTATATAAAAATACTATAACATCAAAATACAAGAAAAATTCTATTCTAATAAATTTTAAAGAAGAATGTTCTAACCGCGCGAAGCGCGAGCACATTTACTAGTTATCATATAAAATATATATAGTTATTTATTTAATTTTATACAAGTTATTTATGTACAATTAAAATTAGAAGTGATAAATGCTAACCGATATTAATTTAAATAACATATTTACGTTTTATTTAATTATATAATAATAATTATATAAATTATTAATTATGAACGTATTTGGACAAACTTAGGTTTTAGGGTTTTAACATACATAAAGCTTCTTCTACATAATACAAACTAGCTAAAATCGAGTTTCAGAAAACACTATCTGTGCCGGCGATTGCTTTTTTTCGATAACAATGGGGAAGAAAAAGTTCATCGACAAGAAGAAATCAGCTACTTTTCAGTTATTCGCATGTGATTCATCGGATCCGGCTTACGAATCCGGGTCCTCCGGCGCCGACAGAGTGTTCGTAAGAGTTGACAACAATACATCCTACTCAGTCGACGCCTTTCACTCCGCCGATCAAATTAACCCAGATGACCCGAATTCGATTTACGCGGATGCTCCGGAAGATGAAGAGGAGTACAATGGGTGGGCAGCCGGGTATTCGGGTGCCGGAAACCAAACTGTGCTGTTATCAGATGATGCTAGAAAGGAGATATTGGAGCTAGGGTTTCCTGATGATGGGTATAATTACTTACATCACTTGAGGGAGATTAAGAATACTGGTGGAGGCTCTGCTTATTATGAGAATCCTAAAGCTAAACTTAATGAGCTTCCTCGTGATGTTAAGGTTTGTTAATTCTATGAATTTTTGATTAAACGCCATTTGAATTATGTTGTATTTACTTTTTCTGCCTCAAAATGTTAGCTTTGGTTGAATTAGTATTATTCTGTATCATAATTATATAGAATTAGCATTATTTGTTTTGTATATGAGTTTCAATGGAGTAACACTAAGGATTAATATTTAGTCAACCCCAACGCGTTTGAACTGAGGTCTAATTGTTGTAGACTTTTAGTAGTATTATATGGAAGTAGTATTAGGATTTCAGCTTTGGTTGAATTAGTGTAGTGATACAATCAACGCCTCTATTCCCTTTTAGTTGGCGGTATACAAATCCTTTATGAGTATAATTCATCATAATGATTACGTTGGTTCAGTATTTTAGTTTGGATTTGGTGAAGTATATGCTCTTGTCAGTATACTTATTGAAAGAAAGGGAAAACAAAGAATTGATTAATAATTTTTAAAGACAGTAGCTTTGTGGCTTATCTTTTCTAGTTAACAAATTTATGGTTTTGGTTAGGCATATGATGCTTCAAGAGTCGCGGTTGCAAAAGTGGATGATGATTCCAATGAGAAGTATGTATACAATGTGGCAGCCAAGACGGTAGGGGTAAGAGTTCAGAAGGCAGTGGATCCTGAAGTTGCTGCTTTGCTAGATGACAGTGATTTGTCACATTTTGGGTCTGATGTGGAGGATTTAGAGTTGGAAGAAGATTTTGTTATCACGGCAAACCTACCCGATGGGGCAGATAATGTGGAACTTGAGAAGAATTTAAGCTTGCTAGAGAGATCAGACGTTGACAAAGTAGGAAGCAATGATACGGCTGGACATTTGCAGAGTAATGCGGCCAAATTTGCGACTATTGAAGAGAAGCCAAGAGCACGCCGCCCTCTGGATGAACAGTTTGATATGGTAAGCTGTTTGTTCTCCTATATTTTCTTTTCTACTTGTTCAAATCTATAGTTTTCTTCACGTGAATTTTTATTAGGCCAATGACAACTTAAAAGAGAGAAAAATTACTTCCTCCCTCCCTCAAAAAAAAAGAAGAAGCTAAAGTGACCATGAGTGTGTTATAAGAGGACATCAGCCCATGTTAAATGAATTGGTCTAATTTGCCTTTTTCCCGTTAATGTGGTTCCAGTCCAATTGGTGCTCACCTCGATCAACTCATTGAAATACTTTCTAGTTTCTACCTCGCACTTGTCGAGCTCAACTTTCCCTTCTAAAAGAAAATGTTTCTATCTTGCAACTAGCACAGGTATTTGGTAGCTCTTCCCATTGTCTTAGGTAGATGGGGTCTACCTAGTCATAGTGGGGAGGCTGAGGAGCATTGTAGAATAGTGGAGGTGTGCGCAAGTTTCTATCTTTGACAGCTAGGCCACCCAATTAGGTCTGAATTTGCAGCATCTGCTTTAAAAATATTTTTCCAAGACATTGTTTCTTTTTGAAGTTCTTATTCTCCTAGTGCTTTGCTCGATAATAGAGGCAATCTAAGCCACCTTTTGCGTGTCTTATAGTAGTAATTGCTTGTAAGATCTATTACTATCCTTTATCAGTGTCAACTGATACAACTTCAGATACATGTACAAATGGCATGTTTTCAGCTGAAATTGAGTTGAAATTTTCTTTTTTTTTTTATAAGGTAAAGGTTAGCGGAGATTGAATTTATATTGGTCTTTGTGTTTATAAGTATTAAGTATTTCCACTAAAGCTCTTATCTTTTCCCTCAAAATGACTTCTAAGTAGTACTTACATTTAGGTTTAAACTATTATTATCCAAAAGATTATATGGATTTTCATGCCATTTATCTTTGCTTAATCTATTGTTTTTCAGCAAGCTGTTAGAATCATTCCTCGAGCTTTTTGTTCTGATGACTGGTTTCATACCATGGCTGCATCATTCATTGGGCTTGAAAAAATTTATAAATCGTTATGCGCTGAAAGAGGAAATATCTTGTCTTGCATCATTGAATGAAGCCATAAGCATGTGTTAATTTGTATGTTTAGGTTTATTTTTATTTTCAGTTCTAAGTTGCTTCTTGGTTTTAGGGTAATTGCGTAAGCTTATAATGTGTATAGTAGTGTGATTAATATGTATTTTTTAGCATTTTCTGCAGTGTTTGATTTGTTAGGTTGTTAATTTGTATGATGTTTCCTTGTTTAGATCTGGTGTCTACTTGCCTTTAGGTAGAAGAATAAGATAGTCTGCTTATAGTAGCTCTCCTTGTAAATTTAACACTAGTCTTCAGAATTATTAAGTCTCTTGTAAGTTTTTTATTCACTAGAGAGTTGATAATTTTACATTTGTTATTGTTTCTTCATGATTAAGATAATGTCCCTTCTTCTTTGTTGATATTTTTGATTGATAGTTGTCTTGTCTCTGTCTTGCATCTCATCTTCTCAGCTTGAACTTGAAGAGTATGGATCTGATACCGAAGAAGAATATGATGGTGATATGATTGAGGAAAATGAATGTCACGAATCCCTTGCAGAAAAGCTTAATCATGCATTTAAGGATGATGGATTGGAACTCAATAACTATGGACCAGATAATGCGGAATCGCTTGAACCTGAAGCTGATGTCATAAGCCGGTGCAGAGAATATGCAGAGAAGTATGAAAATGAAGGTCCAGAGGAAGAAGCAGCTATTTTTGATGAAAGCAGCAGTGACTCAGAAGTATGGGATTGTGAAACTATAGTGTCAACGTATTCAAATCTTGATAACCACCCTGGAAAAATTGTAGCTCCTGAAGCGAGGAGAAAAAAGTTGCTCCCTGCTATTTCTGAAGCTTCGCCTATAATATCCCTTAAAGGAAAAGCAAATCTTCCTGTAGACTATTTGCCTAGCAAGGGAAAGCATGCCTTGCTAAAGGAGGATAAGAAAAAGCAAGGTTCAGAAAAGGAGGGAAAGGACAACTCAACGAAGGAGCAGCTCAAAAGAAAGCAACATGGTCAAGAGTCAAAGGAGGAAAAGAAAGAAAGAAAGGTCAATGGTTTTGTATATCAATATTTTTTATTGTGGAATCATATTGCTCGATATCTCTCTCCTCTGCTGAGCTCGTTTTCACTTTGCCTACTCCTTTTGGACTTATTTTTTCTTCTCAATTGTACATAAAACATCTGATATAATGTTTTAACATTGATTTTCTACCCTTGCAGGCTGCTGTGAAGGAAGAACGGCGTGAGGCACGCCGTATGAAAAAAGAAACGAAGGAGCTATATAAGTGTGAAGCACAGCGTGCCCAGAAGGTTGCTGCTTTTACCGGTCCATCTGCCATACATCTCATGTGAGTATCCCTTCAGAATTTGTGTCAAAATCTGGCAACATATACATGCCTTAGTAGTTTTGTAAGTCTGAATTCAGGGAGAAGTCATGTGTCTCCATGGTTTTGTAAGTCTGATGGAAAAGTGAGTAAGTTGCTAGGGCGTTGGATGAAGTTTTGGTTGGATCCTTGGTGCTTTGTTCAGCTTTGCCTAGGGGGTGCAGTTACTAGAGTCCCATGTCCTATTCATAGACAACTTCTTCCTTCTTTCTCCCATTAA
The DNA here is from genome assembly GCA_029582245.1 of Solanum etuberosum. Taxonomy (NCBI): domain Eukaryota; kingdom Viridiplantae; phylum Streptophyta; class Magnoliopsida; order Solanales; family Solanaceae; genus Solanum; species Solanum etuberosum. The sequence continues at coordinate 35,888 of JAJONR010010975.1, read as the reverse complement.
ATTCTAACGTCTTTCTTATCAATTTCTTCTATGTCATCCTTGCTGAAATTATATCTTTCTGATAGTAAAATTGCTGTCCCTGAGTTAGTGTTCACAACCCCTTGTATCAGGCTTATATTTTTGAAATTTTGTTTGGTGTTAAGCTCACTGTTTTTTCCCCAACTGCAAAAAGGTGTTCCACAGGCTAGTTCAAGAACTCTAAATACTCTGGCTCCCATCTTTACTGGTTCTAAGCTAGAGAAACTTTAATTCACTACAGCATTGCAGTTCCTCTGTCAACAAACCAAAAAACCATGAAGTTTGAAATGCTTGGTTAATGTTAAGAACCATGAAAACCAGATCTTCATCAAAACAGAACCATGAAAACCAGACACCATCAACTCTAGGCGCTTTTGACATGTAACCTGACAACTAGCTAGATGGTAACATTTAAAGAAGATTTTGTCTACGGTCTAGCAATCCAATTCTCAACTAGCAATCCATTCTATTATGTCTTAATGGCTATTTTCTTGCCCCTTTAACTCAGCAATAATTAAACAAGAAGGTACTGAATGTTGTTTTTTGTTGGCTTCAAAATTCAAAATTTCCTGATGGCAATTTACTTATGAAATATCTGGTTGTGTTTCGAATTTAATAGTGGAGTAGCTTGTGGTTTGAAAAGAAAACTGATAGAATCTTCGTTCTGTTTATTCTCTCACAGGTGACATTATTTTGGTTGTGTACTTTAAAGTCAGCCTTTGCAGCTGTAGTTGATCCTCTATTGCACCCAAAATGGGAGCTTTTTGTTGGCACGTTCTTCAATTATCAAGACAATGTTCGAAAGCTTTTCTACTCTTAGATGGTATATAATACATGATAGATCCTCAAAACAGTTCTCAGCTACATAACGTATGTGCATGGTCAAGCAGAGTTGCAATTTTGATGAATATTTTCGGTTTAATTGGTGGAATATGCAAGACTTGTGGACATTCTGTGTAACCTTTTTACAGTTTGTGATGTTATTGGAGTTTTAACAGTTTGCAAAATTCATGTCCTGCATTTAATTTTAAATTGAGTTCCATTCCTGTAAAGTTTATCATTGTGGTCTGTGGATTGGAATTGGATCCTTGGAGTTCTCTGTTCTCCTAGTGCTCAGCTATATCTGCAATATGCTTGAATCTTTTTCTGTTGTGATGGACAGACAATTTGTTCATAAGCTAATGTTCACCATAAACTTGTCTGCATTTATTTGGTATCATTACAAAGTGCGAAATCTGAATCAAGCAGATAACAACTCTTGCATCATTACCTCATATCATATACTTTGCTTTATAGACATAATAAGGTGACATAAATGTAAGTGGACCTAAACGGTGATTGCTGCTACTGAATACTTGTATGAATTAGAGACTAAGAACTGTGTTTGGATCACTTTGCCTTATGCTCCTTCGTATTATGGCCTCTCCCATGAGGAATGGGAGCTGGATCACCTCTGCCGAAGTATGGTGCTGGACTCAAGAAACCATAATCTTGAAAGTGTTGTTCTGTCTGAAATTGATATGATACATCTTTGAACTTGTTTAGTTGTTCTTCTTGGATTGAGGCGTAATTGTTGTTGAGCTGCTCTTCTTCCTGGAGTTGCAAGATCACCGATGCTGGTGAATCTGATGGTGACAATGGCGATTTTGTAGCCATGAATAGTACTATAATAACCAACATACATAGAAAGTGCATGATTGACCTTACAGTAAGGATTGGCATGCGGAAGTGATGTATGGATTGTTGTTAGTGAGTTTTGTCAATTGATGTTTAAGTGCAACTTGTGCTGGTATTTGTTATGTTTCATGCATTGGGGATGACATAATCATGGTTCTTGCATGCACAATTTTTGAGAAGTAGCTCATGTCGTCACACATTCAACTTCTTTCTAGTGCGAACTTTCCTCGGATTTAACTTTCTACCTTAATTTTCGACTTCCATGCTCTTCTATCTAAAATCATGTTCTTAGGATGCTGAAGGTGCAACATGTCTTGCTAATTATCTCTCCCTGTTTTTTCTTGGTCTACCTCCAACTCTTCTTAGGCCTCGTATTATCCACCATTTGCACCTCTTCATTCGGGCATTTGCTCTCTTTTTTTCGTACCCGAACCATTTTAGCCTCGTCGTGCATGTGATATTTTTCTAATACATTCTACCAATCGACCCCTAAGAGATAAATTGTCATTTAGAATCTCCTTTCATTTTCTTTCACCCTTTTCTCACCTTATTAGACGATAAAACTAAAGCTAGTGAATGTGATATTTTTCTAATACATAATACCAAACGACCCTTGAGAGATAAATTATCATTCAAAATCTCCCATCTATTTCTTTCACCCCTTAATCCCCTTTTCTCACCTTATTAGACGATAAAATTAAAGCTAGTGCGTGTAATATTTTTCCAACATTCTACCAAATGACCCCTAAGAGATGTTAACAGGGTCGGGGAAGGGCTACATTATGGTGAAAAAAATAGTAGAGAGAAAATTTAGAAAAAAATATTTTTCCAACATTCTACCAAATGACCCCTAAGAGATGTTAACAGGGTCGAGGAAGGGCTACATTATGGTGAAAAAAATAGTAGAGAGAAAATTTAGAAAAAATTATTCCGTTGCCGGGACTTGAACCCGGGTCTCTCGGGTGAGAGCCGAGTATCCTAACCAACTAGACTACAACGGATTTGTAAGGCTTTACAGAATGTCATTATAAAAAGAACATAATCTACAAATCAGAAAGGTCAATTTGACTGCATGTAAAAAAAATCATACTCAAAAGTTGAATGACAAATTATGATCATTTTTGTAGAAGAATTTGAATACATGGAGTTCATTTATAATAGACAACGAAAAAGAGGTAATAGTAACAAATAGCAAAAACAACAAGATAGTAAGATAGTGAGATGAAATAACAGGTAAAGAAAATATAAATAACTTCCTATACATAGAGAAAGGTTGGTGTAGTAGTCTGAATTCTCTAGCCATCGTTTGTTTTAGAAATCTCTTTGAGCGTAAAGGATTGATTTATTATCCAAAGTACAATTTTTCGACGAAGGGGATTTAATTTTTCTTGGGTCAATGTAGTTCTGTAACTACCTGACAAGTGTATATAGGAAGCCATATTAAAAGGGAATGTTGGTTAAGTGTTTAGCCAGTCTGGACTATACTAATCATGTTTTTAAAAAATGAAGAAGATAGAATCTTAGTATTAAGAATTGGCGAGTCTGAAGCAACAATAAATAATCAATCAGACAAATGATGAAGCAAATGAACAAATGGCTAATTGTATTGACCTAGTCATTAGGCAAAATATTTATTATTTATTAAAGTATAAAAGCAAATGGTTTATTTAGTGCGTAATACATAACATGATCATTAACTTGGCTTCAGCAAACAACTATGCCCTCCAACTTTGAATGTGCACAAGTAGACACTTAAACTTGTATAAAATTAAACAAGTAGACACAAGTGTCCTACATGGCACAATGCACGTAGGACGCCATGTAGGACAAATGTGTTCATTTGCTCAATTTTATACAAATTTAAGTATCTACTTGTGCACACACAAAATTAAAGATCATAGGTGTCAACTGACACCAAGTTAAGAATCATGTTTATGCATTATGCCGTTTATTTATATGTCCTTATTCATTTATTATTTCTTGATTATTTCGTTATACAAAATCCAGTTGGCACCAAGATCAAACTTTACCCCATCCCATATTTATGTTAAACGAATGCAAAGATTTAATTAATTTATACGAATTTCTCACTTAATCATGAAGGCCGGTGGTGGTTGTCTTGATTGAGCCTACGTCATAATTTGTGACAATGGATTTTTATATTTGGGCGGCTCCTACTTTAAAAAAAGTGATATATATTATAGTTTGGATTTTTAACGATCAATACTAAATTATTTATTTTGTATAAACACTGATTGCATTATGGAAATCTAGTATTATAGTGGAATGATTAGAAATAATACAGAGATAAGTATATAACTAAACAGGGACCTAACTATCATTATGAATCATGATATTCTTTGTCATTCGACTTTTACTTTAAGGCTTTTCATTAAAGGTATTCTAAACGGAAAACGCCTAAATTTGCTCTTTTTACTATTTAAAATAAAATAGCTATGTTTCGTCATTTATTATACTCTTGATCCATTTAAATTCTTGACGTTAACAAATTGTTACATTTTGTCCTTGATATTAACAAACAAAAAACAATCTCTATCTTATCGAAAGTTGGCGTAAGATCTGTGTATATTACACCGAGTTAGATACAGATACTAAAGAAATCTATGAACAAATCCTCTTGTGCTAACAAGTAGAATCAATTGTTGGATACTGCAATAAAATCCATCCATAGCCATGTCCAATACTACAAAATGAAAAGTCAAGGGGAGAACATAGAACTTTACACTGATGAACTTACAAGAGATGCAATCCCTCAAAAGAGTCAGAAAAAAGAAGAAGATAAAAGGCACCCACAAAGAACTAAAAGTCCCTAAATAGTAAATACTGCCTTTTAAACAAAGAATTGATGGTCACAACTTGAAAGGATTATTGTACAAGAGGCATGAAGCCCAGAGGAACATGTTTCATAAGCTAGATATAATTCACACCCTGAACATCTTAAAAACATACACGCGTACGCGCTAGGCTAGGAAGCAGCAGGAGAGGAGGAGCCTTTAGAATGGATTCCGAACCACATGCACTTATCTTTCACTGCCTCAGCTTCACTAGCATATTCTTTAAATCTGTACTCTTCTTGTTTGCTGGTTGTGGGTACTTTTCCTTCACTGTAACACTGACTGCACAAACTAAAATGTGATTTTATCTCCTTAAAGCGAGACCCAATGATTGGGTAACGACAAGTTGCACAAACATGGCTACCATGACGATTCCTATCCCCCATTTCAAGCTTCAGCAAAGTGGACATTATACCAAAACCCCAATCAGGATCATCAAACATTGCAGTGAATTCTGCTAAAGACACTAATGATGTGTCCATCTCCCCGTGAATTTCTAGCATTTCACTTGCTCCTTGGGAAGGAATGTAAATAGCTCTCAGCAGTTTGATGTACCTTTGAGCATCAGTTTTCCTTATTTGGCTGCTACCCTCATTCACAGGACGCCACAAAAGCGCCTCATATGCAATGCGTTTTCTTTTGTCTGGTGATCCTCCACAGACAGGAGCAAGAACAGCAAAGAACATGCCCAGATCCAGCCGACCTGATTCTGACTCATCTAAAACAGAGAGTACTTTCTGGTTAATGGCTTTAACAGCTCCTATAAAGGTCTCAGGCTTTAAGAATTTAAGCAATCTGTGCAGAATCTCTTCCAGTGAAGCCTTGCGTATTGACTTTTCAGGTACACCACCGGAATAAGACATTGGTACATCAGTTTCATTTATTTCCTTCTTTATCTGATCAACATCACAACGATTAAGACGAGTAATCCTCTGAAAACTTCTAATATCGAGAGCAGTAGATAAATCTGCTCTCAATGTGGTTTTCTCACCCACGGACTTGAACTTAGAGGGTTCAACAATGATAAAAGCCTCCTCCCCATTGCCACCACCATTCCCCTTCAACTTCTTTTTCTGAAGTTGTTTCAAATGTGCTACTGCATCATGCAATTCCACTCTGTTCGTCATCTTCAGAGCTTCTTTCAAAGCTTTCTTAGCTTCCTCAGTTTCCCCAGCCCCCAATAAAGCCACAGCCTTATTGAGCTGTGCTCTCCAGTGATTCGGCCAAACACTTAGTACCCTAGTGTACATCTCTGAAGCACGCTGATATCTACCCATATCCATGTAAAGTCCACCTAAATTGTACAAGGCATCAACATGACCAGGTTTCAAATCAATAGCTCTCTGAAACTCCTTAATAGCATTATCATCATCACCCATTGCGTGCAATGCAGAAGCAAGATCACAATGTGCATCAGCATAGTCACTCTTCATATAAATGGCCTCTTCTAATGCCTTAACAGCTGCCTTATACTCGCCCACGCCAAAAAGTGCACTACCCAAAAGTTTCAAAGCTCTAAAATGAGTTGGACACAAAATAGCAGCCTCTCTATAATGTTCACAGGCACTAATAACCATACCTTCGCCTTCAAGAGCAATTCCCAAATTCACATGAATCTGAGGAAGCAAATAAGCCCACTGACTGCCGCCAGCTTCAGCAGCCTCCAATGCCAGCAAGAACTCCTCTTTCGACTCACTATGTCTCCCGAGCACATACAAACAATTGCCAGCCCTGAAATGTGGCCTAACATCAGCAGGCTGCAACTCACAAGCTCTCTTAAAGCTCACCAGTGCTTCCTTAAACAAATGTTGATCATACAAAACCCTGCCAATTGCCATGTGACCATCAAAAGCTTCTTCCCTTGACCTCGACCCATCAGCCCTCGACCTCAACACACCCAACTCCTTCACAAACACAGCATAATCATGTCCAGTCTCCTCCCAATTCACCCGTTTATCCGTAATCTCAGTCGAAGGCCCTAATTCCCTCGACCAACCTTCCGAATAAACATCAGAATTATCATTCTTCAGCTTCCCATCTTTCGATTGTTTCGATTTAAGCCTCTTGATCAATATCTCAAGGTCATCTACAAGCTTCCAAGTGTCATCAAACACAATGCCATGATTCGGAGAAGCTGCCCAAGCTGCAGTCCGCTGTTTCTTATGCGGCTCCATCACTCTCTCATCCGCAATCGACGAGGAAGAAGCCTCCTCCGCAGCAATTGAAGTTCCAGCATTATCCTCCGGCTTAAGCTCAAGCCCAAGCGCGTCAAAATCACGATCAACATCACCAGCACCATCATCATAGGTACGCAAAAGTCCCTCATAAGTAAGCCCCTTTTCACCATCAATAAACTCGCTGTACGTACGGAAAACCTCGTCGAGAATAGCATTAATTTGCTCTTCGCTAAACTTAACCCTAGGGTTTACAGCGACCACCAAAGCTGCCATTTCCTCTCGATTAAGACCCCCATCATGGATAACATCAAATTGCTGAAAAATCCTCTTCACCTTCTCCGATCTGCTTCCCCTCGTAGCCATTTTCCAAAATTAACGCCAATTCAAGTACAAATTCTAACCTTTCACGTAATTGGGTGTCGAAAACTTCAATCAAGATTCAAACTTGGTGAATAAAAGGTAGAGAATCTGTAAAAATTAGGGTTTTATACTGAAAGCAAAAAAAGATGGGATTTTTAGGGTTAGGGTTTCAAAAGGAAGATAAATGGGAGAAATAGAGAAATGGGTATTGAAAAAAAGATGAAATTTTTGGTAGCATTTGGATCTGGAGAAAGAGAAAAAGGGAAAAGATGAAGAGGAAGAAGAAGAAGAAGACAACTGTTTTCTGTTTACATTTTTTTTTTCCTTTTTGTTCTTCTTCTGGTTGTGATGATGGGGAGTGGTGGTGGGGCAGAGTGACTGGAAAATTTCAAAGATCATAGAATTATTATTATTTTTTATTTTGCTTTTTTCAATTTGTTTGGCTAAAATAAGAAAAAGTTTCCAACTGTCAAAGAAAAAAAAAGGTAATTAGTTAAAAAGAAAAAAGAAAGAAAGTGATTTTTGAGATTTTACATTTTAATTGGTAGATGAGAACATGTGAGTTAATGATGATTAGTAATAAACACCAAACATGTCAATGTCATGCATTATTTGTTTTGGTTAGGTTAAAGTTTATCTACCTAGGGTATTTTTAAATTAAGAGGTTAATAATGTGTATTGTTTAGTTAATTTCTCAATTTCTATGATTAAACATTAATTAATATGAATATCGTGATAAAATATTTATATCAATTATTGTTTTTAAAGAGTGTGTAAAATTCAAAGTATACACATAAAAATGAATGAATTTGAGAAGGCACGCTTAGTTCTAAGGTTGTGGAGGAAGTATGATTGAGTGATAATCATGTATGCGAAAGCATATGTCTATGCATTTTATTGAGTTGTGGTGAATATCTGATGTGAATAATTCTTTACTATTTTGGTGTGCATATTAAGTCATATGTTTCGCGATTAACATTTAATTTCAACACATTTGTAATTGTTTTCGTGTTTCATTATATGTTAGGTTTCGAATCGCTATAATGACTGAACCTAATAATACAACAATTATATATTACTTCATCTCAATTCTATATTCATTTTATGATGATTAATTTAAATTTGAGTCGAAAACTTTTTTTTTGTTTAGAAAGTTGGTTCTTCATTCCTTTTCTTCTTCATAAATTTGAAAAAACAAAGTAAAATTTAAAAGTGACATATATAGAGATAAATATTATATTTTCCTTGAAAGTTACACATTGCATTGTCATAACCTTGTTCTTGTAGTTAACTTATTCTTGAAAATTATGATTAATTAGTATTATTTCAGTGATATTGATTGATGAGTTGAGGAATTAATGAACAAAATCCAACTCTAGAATCTTCAATCCCAAGTTTACTCACATTATGAAGTTTTCTGCTAACTTCATGGCTGCCACTCATCCTATTTCTATCTTCTAACTAATAATATTTTTTAGTCAATGTTGAATGTTGATCATTATTTATTCATAAATTGTGGCAAGACAATTATCATAAATTAAAACTCTAATTATTAACTTGAAAACTATATTTCCACAACTTATTTAAATGGAACCAAAATCATATCGAGACGTAGAAATAATCCCAGTAGTTCAAATCCCCCTTTTTAACTACATGAATCATGATCATACAATGTGCTTTAGTTTTCATTTCACTAAAACAACATAATGGGATCTAGAAAGGGTTATGTACGCAAACATTATTTCCTACCTATATCACTACAGATAGTAAAACTATTTCCAATCAAGCCTCCGCTTAAAAAAAATAGAAAACACAACATTTATGAAGTTACAATTTGCATAAATAACCTTTTTTTTATAAATATATCTACAAATGAACTAACAACAACATGGACACCAGGTAAAGAGTGACCTTGAAAGAACCAATAAGGATTGTGATGAAGTGGTAAGTACTCATTCATCTTTAATCAGAGTTCTTGGAAGAGAGCACTTTACCCCCAATATGAAATTTTCCAACGCGAATTCAAATTTAGTCAGATTCTAATTTGATACCAAATATCGAGTGGAAAATAAAAAACAGACGGATATAATGTAAAGAGTGACCTTGAAAAAAAGGCCATATGGTGCAAATGGATAAAAATGTAAAATTTTCTCATTTCTAACGGTGCTTATTTAATTCTTTACAAATTCCAGTTGAGTCGTTATTGTTTTAGCGGTAGCTGTTTATTTCAAAGTTCCGTACAAATCGCTTAAAATGCAAACACAGAAAACAGTGAGCGTTCCAGAAAAAATTTCAGCTCAAATTTGTTACATTTTCTCCACCATAAATCTCAAATTCCGAGTTTTTAGCGTGTTTTCAGCTCACCCCATTATCTGTACAACAGCAAATATCATCATCTTCACCTCTCCTCCCAAAAAAAAGAAAAAGAAATCATCACAGTTTCTTCTTTTTCTTGCATAAGCCACACAATTTTAATTGCTGTACTTTGGTTTGCCAAAGATAATTTTCAAATACCACTACCAGCACAAAAGGTGAGCAAGGTGATGATTATTCTTGGCAAGAATTTGAAAAATATGGAACTTTTTGTAAATGATTATGATTTAGTTTCTGGGGTTGAGCTGTTTGATGAAATGCGTCTAAGAACTGCGTGTTTATGAGCTAAAGAACCAATTTTTAGGTGTTTTTTGTTACTGTTTTTTTCCTCAGTTTGTGGGGTTGAGTTGTTTGACAGAATGCCTTCAAGAGTTGCATTTTTATGAGCTAAAGAGCCCATTTTTAGGTGTTTTTTTCATTACTGTTCTTTCTCAGTTTATGGGGTTGAGTTGTTTGACAAAATGTATCCAAGAATTGCATGTGTATGAGCTAAAGAACCCATTTTTAGGTGCTTTAATTTCCATTAAATATTTTTCTTAGTTTGTGGGGTTTAGTTGATTGACAGAATGCATCCAAGAATTGCATGTTTATGAGCTAAAGAACTCATTTTTAGGTGCTTTGATTTCCATTACTATTTTTCTCAGTTTGTGGGGTTGAGTTTTTGAAAGAATGCATCCAAGAATTGCATGTTTATGAGTTAAAGAAAACATTTTTAGGTGTTTTTTGCTCTTCTTTTTTTTCCTGATGTTCTGTTGTCTGAATTTTGGCAGATAAGAAGATTATATACGAGGTTTCGATCAAATTAGGCATATACAGAGGGTAGGGAGGTGGTTATAAGGCAGTTCCTCTCTTTTAATACAAAGAGAGGGACCATATGAAGATTTGTGATTCATTGATATAATCTATTTGCTGGTCCTCTTCAAGTGCATTGATTCTGGGGAAAGAATAGGGTGCTAAAAATGAGCTCAGTGTATGGGGAGGAGGCATCTCAATATGGTGATGATCACGGATCAGTTGCACATGAAGAGAAAGAGAAGATTTTTGTTGCAGTTAGATTGAGACCTTTGAATGAGAGGGAGATTACATGTAACGATGTCTCGGATTGGGAATGCATCAATAACACCACAATTTTGTATAAAAATTCTATGTCAGAGCGTTCATTGTTTCCAACTGCTTGTGCATATGGTAAGCTTCTTCACATTTTCATTTTCCTTTGCGTTGTGTTTTTTATTTTTTGAATTGAAAAGATTCCTCCTTAAAATTGGTATATGCAATTGAACAGACCGAGTATTTGGGTATGATTGCTCCACAAGGCAGGTGTATGAGGAAGCCGCCAAAGGAGTTGCTCTTTCAGTTCTTAGTGGTATTAATTGTAAGTATTAACCCTTGTTCACGGTCCATTTTCTTCACCTACGTAATGATGTTACAGTAATAATGTATGAAATGTCTTTGCAGCAAGTATCTTCGCTTATGGACAGACAAGTAGTGGGAAAACGTATACTATGTCTGGAATCACCGAATACACATTAGCAGATATATATGATCATATATGCAGGGTGGGTATACCTTTCCTATTCTCCTATGCAATTTATTTATGTTGTATAGAATTCAGAGTGTCTGATGCTTTTAAGGTACCTTTTTATTTTCAAAAAATTTTAGACCATAGACCGAGAATTTACACTAAAATTCTCTGCCATGGAGATATACAATGAAGTTGTTAGAGACCTTCTAACCCCAGAGGACACTCCACTTAGACTCCTCGATGATCCAGAGGTGAATATATGTTTTAAGCATGATCAAGTTTTGTTTTATTCACAGACAATATCATGCAAGTAATTAAACTCTTTCGTTTACAGAGAGGGACTGTAGTTGAAAAACTTACAGAGGTAACACTGAAGGACTGGAACCATCTAAAAGAACTGCTGTCAGTATGTGAAGGTAAAAGGCTGAGACTGCTATGTAGTGTTTCCAGCAAGTTAATATGATATAACTTCAATTGTTACCATTCTTGCAGCTCAAAGAAAAATAGGAGAAACTGCTCTCAACGAAGTGAGCTCAAGATCTCACCAGATTCTGCGTTTGGTTAGTGCATTGGTTACCAGATGGTTTATGAATAATAATATATAAAGGAAATATATCATTTTCTTGACTTGGACAAATGATCTTTTTGCAGACAGTTGAAAGTACCGCTAAGAAAGTTGTTGGCTTAAACTCAAGCACTCTGACAGCTGCAGTGGTGAGGAAAATTACCTCTGCACGGACATCACTTAGAAGGATCATTAGAGTCCTTGCTAGTTCCTATGAAAATGATTGATGGACAACATTTTGTTCTTTTTCCTGCAGAATTTTGTTGATCTTGCTGGAAGTGAGCGTGCTTCTCAAACCATGTCAGCAAATGTAAGACTGAAAGAAGGCAGCCACATCAATCGCAGTTTGCTGACTCTTGGAACTGTCATTCGCAAATTAAGGTTTCCACATAACTACAGTTTGCTGAGCTTCAAATTTATTTTTGTTTTGGCTTCTTACTTAGATCGCTAAAAGGCTATTTCAATAAGTCTTGTTCATCAATATACTTTGGTACTTTTATCAGCAAAAAAGGAAATGGACATATTCCTTTCAGAGACTCGAAGCTGACACGCATACTACAGAATTCATTGGGAGGCAACGCCAGAACTGCTATCATTTGCACCATGAGTCCTGCACATAGCCATGTTGAGCAATCCAGGAACACTTTGCTGTTTGCAACTTGTGCCAAGAATGTCATTACTAACGCAAAAGTTAACGTGGTAATGTCAGAGAAGGCACTGGTGAAACAATTACGAAAAGAACTAGCTAGATTGGAAGCTGAGCTAAGGAGTTTATCGGCACTTGCTGCCTCAGGTGGATCTGCAGAGGCTCTGAAAGAAAAGGAGGATCTGATAGAAAAGGTAGCGATGGTAACTTAACCTTCACAATATATAGTATTCTGGGAAAATCCTACAATATCTTTTCACACATTGTTCTTCAACCTAATTTTGATCTCTTAGGACTTCTCCATCATGCCTATAAGACATGGCAAGACAAGAATTGTTCCAAAACTAAATGTCTCAATGATGATTTATCTTTTGGTTTTCTATGGATCTCAAAACTTACTGTTTTAGCATCAAACAAGTGAGTCTATAAATACATATGGCCGCCTTTTGGTGTAGTTTGGGCGCAGGACTTTAGTATGTCATAAATGACAGTTCAGATTCAGTGTTTCTCAATGATTAAGTATTTATCTAACTTCAATTGCTTGAACTTCTATCCAAGTATAGTGGCTTTCATTCAAGACAAGACATCCATAACCTATTCCCTTTTTGTATGATGATACAGATGAGCAGAGAAATAAGGGAGTTAACCCAGCAGCGTGATCTTGCTCAATCTCGTTTTCACAATTTTCCAAGTTCAGGGTCATGGGTACGTGTAGTTAGTCTTGAATGAGCTCATAAACTTTTCAATTCATCATATACATCAGGGAGCTTAACCTGTTCTCTTTCTCATGTAGACTGAACTGAGTAGTGTGTCATCTCCTGATAAGGCCCAATGGCTGGATGACTATGCAGCATCAGAAGTATCAGAATGTGTATATCCTTTTCGTCCTGATGGTGTATCCGCTGTATCTCAATCTGGCAGATACGAAGGCCTTAATTCTAACAAGCTAGGTGAACAGATTCCTGAACCTCCAGAAGATCAGTATCTCTGTGATGACACCTCCCCAAGGCTGTTTATTGAGAAATATTTTGGACCTGATCCATGTAAGGGATGGGAAAACAGTGCTCAAAGAACTGTTCAAAATCTGGAAGATAACTGCAAGGAAGTTCAATGTGTTGAAGTGGATTCGAACACGAAGAGTACAAGCGCTGATAAACATTCATCACCTCAAAAAGGAGATCAGGGGTCAAGTTTCATTGACAAAGATCATAACGATGAAGAACCAAAGCAGACTAGCAATCTGGTCGTGGAACACTCTTCTTCTTCTTCTTCCGACACAGATTCTGACTCAAATAACTTACCAAGGAGCAGAAGCAGTGAAGCAATAATGATTAACGTGCCAGTATCAGAAGGATCTGAAGTGACTAAGGAAAATAGGGACATATCAAGTGAATCTGAGGAAGAGTTATCTATTAAAAAGATTGATATTGAGGAGAAACCTTCTCAGCCGGAGCTTTCTGCTGATAATGTTAAGGTGTTATCAAAAGAACACAACCACAGTTTCACGATTGAAGTAAAGCTCAAAATGTCAGGTGAAGACAATGAGAAGATTTGTGCTGAGGAACCCAAAATGTCAGGTGAAGATAGCACAAAAATTAGTGCAGAGGGTGAGGTTGCCAAATCTGTGCCTGAGAAGCAATCAGGGGATAATTTGGTAAGTAACTAACTTTCTGCTTGAGATGAATTGCTAGAACTGCACATCCTCCTTAACACCAAAAAATTCTTAAATGCTCTTCTAATGTATACCGATATACATACTTTGATAAGTTCGTTAAGAGATCATAAGAAATTAACTTTATCTTGTTAGGTCCAGGATAATGAGCCAACCTCCAAGGACTTGGGAAACTTTGCCGCTGATTCCTTGAATTCAGAGAATGAATCAGAATTATCTCCTTCCAGACAGTGGATGGAATTTGAGAAACAAAGGCAAGAGATAATAGAACTATGGAATGCATGCAATGTGCCCCTTGTTCACAGAACATACTTTTTCCTACTCTTCAAAGGGGATCCAACTGACTCAGTTTACATGGAGGTGGAGCTTAGAAGACTGTCGTATCTGAAGAATGCATTCTCTTTAGGAGCTAAAGTTGTGAAAGACGGTCAAATTTTCTCACAGACAGCAAGGTACTCATTATACCTTTTTATTTCCTGTAGTTTTTGGAGATTTCTTGCATGGGCTGCTATGTCTTGAGTTCTTGTCCCACTTTCACAAGCCTTGAGACAAGACAAAAATTTAATATAGGGAAAATGGTCAAAAATACCCTTCTATTATCCGAAATATCTTAATTTTACTCTCCATTACACTTTAGGATCATTCATATCCTTCCTTAGCAATCTGTCTCGTATTTTCCCTGATGATAACGAAGCTCTAACATGAAGTATAACAAAGGGTAATTTTCAACCATCGTCAAAAGTAGAGTCTTAACACTTTTTTCCTAGAAGTATTTTGACATGGGGAGTCCACATTAGAGCTCTGTTAAAGTCAAGGGCAAATACGAGACAATTTACCAACGAAAAGGATATAAGTGATTTAAAAGTATAACGGAAAGTAAAATTAAGATATTTCATGCATTAGAAGGATTGATTTGTATGTTTTTCGTAAAATTTTATATTTCAAGCATGTAAAATTCCTCTATCTGAAAGTGTGATTAAAATTGATGCTAAAGTACTCTTATCCTTTCGAACAGTTTAAATGCTCTGAATCGCGAGAGGGAAATGCTGAGCAAGCTGCTTCTTAAGAAGTTCTCTTCAAAGGAGAGAGACAACTTATACGAGAAACGGGGCATTGGTCTAAAAACTAAAAGGAGAAGACTCCAACTATGTCATCAGTTATGGAAAGATACCAAAGACATGGATCACATTAAGGAAAGTGCAGCACTCATCTCAAAATTAGTTGGATTCGAAGCACAAAACGAAGTCCCAAAAGAGATGTTTGAACTCAACTTCTCACCAGGGCCAAAAAATCTCAGGTCTTTCAGCTGGAAACCAAGAAAAGCCTAATATGATATTCTAAAGCAAAAGATTTAAGGATTATTTGAAGCATTGTAGTAGCTTCAAAATGAATTAACCCCCCCTAATTCATGTAAAGTTTAGAAGTTAAACCTACCCCATAGTATCTAAATATACACAAAAGATGTCCCATACTTATACTTAATACACCTTCTCCCTACTCATCGACGAGCTTTATTAATGTACATTATGTAAATTCAATCCACAACCTCGAGATCTCAAGTTCAGAGAGTCATCCCTGTATGTAGATATAAGTGGAAGATATATTGCAGCTTATATGTATGTAAAATAAGACTCAAAATCATTGGTACAGCATAGGATAATTGTCTTCGAAAGGCATCATATTTTGCAGTTTTTTTGTTCTGGTTGGAATATAAACCCACATGACCTTTTCCTTATTATCTGATTGGTTTTCCTGGGATACTTATCAATATATACAGTTAGGCTAACTAGTTTACGAAATATGTACAAAAATGACCAATATACGTATGTATACTATATGTATATTCAGTACAAGTATACACAACCTATACATTGTGTACATATTTTGTAAATTAGATCACTCAAAAGGCATTGATTGGGCTGTAAGTTTCTCTAAATAAAACATCCTCAAAAGAAAGCGATCAAAATAGCCAAAAACTAATCTGGCAACAACCATGGGTTTCAAGGTAGCATTTAACTCGAGCAAAACTAACCATTTACCTGACTTTGACAGTATAGCAAAAAAAAAAAGAAAAAAAAGATGCACTTTACATAAAATTTTGTCAACATATACATCCATTATCGTGATTTAAGAACGGCTCCTTCCACAATTTTCCAACCGGAGTTTGCCCAGGACATGTCGTACCTAGTTGTATAGGTAGTACTGTATGAGTCATTGTTCTCCGGATGGGCTACATCAGTTAAGCTTGCTGATTCCTCGAGAGTAGCTTCCACAGTAGCACGTCGGCCATCAGCTGAGACAGTCACACTGTCAATGGCAAGGTTTAAAAGCTTGTACTCCCAAAACCAACCATGCTGCGCAATTTCTGTTGCACGGTCTGTCCAAATCTTCAGCATCTGACCATCCAAAACCTGTCATTTTGAACAATGTTGTCAGGCAAAATACAAAGATGACACCAGAAATTGCAAAGAGGTGGATAAGCTGCATTTGGACAACAGCAAACAACAAAAAAGACACTGGGTAGTTCCTCATGGAGCAACTAAATAATTGTTTGTCTAGTACTTGTACAGCAAAACAACTCGTGTTGAGCAGCTGAATTCTACAAGAAATCATTTGGCTCTTACAAACAGTTGTGCATATGGCATTTTGCTATAAAGATAATATCATAACAGTGTATAGAAATTGAAATAGAGCAGCTGACACACAATCCTACCCCTTGCTTTGGCAGGAAATAAAATCCATTAAGAATTGTCTCAAGGCTTTCAGGTTCTATTGCCTTTCATGTCATACTAGTGAAACATAATCAACACTGTAAAAAGAAAGGCATTACATATTCATACCTCTGACAATCTGTTGAGACAGTGATCGGTTCCAAGAGACTGGGATTTGATATTCTGCCACTTCCGAACTATACTTTCTGCAAGCCTTGCATCCATTCTAGGAACCTCAAGAGGATTTTCAACTGGTGAGGCAGAGGCATCTGCAGTAGCAGATAAAATTTCTGATATTCAGAAGAAAGGGAAGGTTGGAGAAAGAAAGCAGAACTGAAACCCTCACACAAGAATTTAAAAGAACCCCAGACTTGAGAAAATATAATAATGACAATAACAGAAGAAGATAATTTTTATTAGATAGCTGTACAACTACCACTTGTAACAAATTATAAGATCTTTTCTCTCGAATCCAGGTCGTGGAATGAAGCAGCAGAGAAAAGAAAAAGAGAATGGCTCCATAGGTCATATTTGGCCAACCCCGAGAGTTATTTAGAAACTAAAATGGTCAGTGAGTCATACCCACATTGATGACATCCGAGGCAATGGCTGAACCAGTAGCACTAGCATTATGTTGAACTGAAGACCCATGTCTAAAGGAAGAAAGCTTCAATCCAACCAAAGTCAAGAACCCAACCGCTACTCCAGCACACATAATCTTCACACTTGCATCTTTTATTCTGTCAGTTATCACATCTTGCTCTTGATAGTTAGAACTCTTTCTCTCAGGATCCCCAACAGTCGTGATAAAATTATTTTGATCACGAAGTTCTCCAAGATCCTCAAATGGCTTAGCAATATCAAATTCGTTCATCTCATTGTCGCCATATCGTCTTACGCTGCCTTCCCCATCACCAGCAGGAAAAACTTTCTGTAATGCCTGAATTGCACTAGCCTTAACACTATCAAGCACAGCTGTAGCTTCAGCTCCAATCCTTGCAATAGCTGCAGCAGCAGCTAAAGGTGAAGCACCACCACCTTCTAGCCTTTCCAAATATCTTAAAACAGTAGGGTCATCATAATAGTCTCCAAGCTTGAAAGTGACATCTTCTGTCTCTCTAAATCTGGGAAAGACCACTTCCATCAACCAGGTCTCCAAAAGCTTACATAGTCCAGGGAGCAGATCATTTTCGTTGTCATCCTTCGAGTGTTCTGCAACAAAAGTCACTATAGATGGATCTCTATAAGGGGAGTCCTCACTGTCTAGGCCCAACCATGAGCGACATCCATCGACTTCTCCAACAAGCAGTGAACAAAGGCCCCTCTCCAAAGCGAAGTCTATTTCACGGTTTTCTCTAACAGTGTAGACAGACACAGAACTGCCGTAAGCTGTAACTTTGGTCTGCTGAAGCTGCTGAAAAAGGTTATCAGCATCTTGAATGAGATGAGGTTTTTTTCCAACAAAAGCTTGAGCAACAAGTGCAAGCGCCACCCCGTAAACTTCAAAGCTTTCTGCAGGAATGTTACTTGGCGTTGCGACGAAGAGGTCCACCTTTTAAAAAGAAGAAGAGGAAAATGAAGAAAAGGAGTGAAAAGAACAGTTACAAAAGAAACCAAAATATATGAATGAAGTTAAGCCAACCTGCTCAGCAGCTGTCATCCGTAGGAAGGCCTCATTCATGAAATCTTCTCGTGTGAACCCCCCTGAAATTGCAGCTGCTCCTCCTCCTCCAACAGCCCACAAAATATTGCGCACACCTTGAAGACCCTCTGCTCTTTTCATTCGGTATTCATCACCAAGAGGAAAAGCTAGAAGTTCAAGTACGTAGCGTGGATTTATCTCTTCTAATGTCTCATCTATCTGGGATTGCAGATCAAGGGCAAGATTACTTGCACCTTCTTCCTGGAAAAGGAAGGCAGAAAGTTCCTCGTTATTTGCTCTTCACTGTAAGCTTACAATTCGCCCCAAAAAAGGCATGCATCAGCATTAAAGCAGACGAGAGGGAAAGAAAAAGTGCACAGGCACACACACCACACACACAAACATTACCAAAAACAAACAAACAGAGATGTCTTAACTGTTTGCCCATGACTAATATCTAAGACTATTGAATGATGGATGACCAAGAAGAGCACTATACTCATTAATAGGTAAATCAAAATGAAGTTAGCAATCAGTACAACGATACAAACCCTCTTCCACTACTAAAGTCGTTTGTTAAGAGACATTTGCAGCTGTAAAAAAAGCTGTGTCATAGTGCATAAACTATAGAAAACAGCTATTTCCATGTGTGTTCCCTTTATAGAATTTCAAATATACCATCACATTCACTCTAACTTACTCATATCATCAGAAGTCACTATACCTGCAACAGCTTAAGTGCTCTTTCAAGCAGTTCACAACCTTGAACAAAATCAGGAGGTGAAAGTGCCATCGCATCTCGCGAATGGTCAACATATGCGAGTGCCATAGCCAAGACCATATCTTGCTTGAATGACTTTGGCAACCGCTCTTTCAGCAAGCTTTCCCCAATCTGAAGAACTACTTCAGTCTCACCAGCTTCTTGCAAAACACACAATGCTCCCGGAACCTGTAAAAGCCATGACATTCTTTTAAATTCTTTGCATCCCACAAAAACTTTTAAAATATTTAAGTTTTATAACCAACCCAGATACAAATTTTATTACACTATCAGTTAGTTATGCATTGAGAGCTAATTACAAGTAATTTCTAGTAGTAAGTGTAGACTGGTAATCTGGAAAATAGGTAAGTGACATGCTACAACGGGTTAAATTACACTGGTCATGTACAAAACCTTTTCTTTAATTTGCATAACTTAAACAATTACCTTTACCAATAGTAAGTGTGGTTTGGTAATCTGGAAAATAAGGTAAGCAACCAGCAACAACTCATTAAACTACATTGATCATGTTGTTCTTACTGTATAAAACCTTTTCTTATAACCACGGAATTAGTTTTGGCCCAATCCTTAGGAACAACCGCAGCCTTCAAAACTCAGGAATAAAGGGCCCGTCCCTCTATCCTTCTCCACTTAAATACTAGGCTTAGTTCGCATAGTTGGAACCTATGACCCAAGTTACAGGTCCCTCAACCTTTGCGACTTGAACTAAGCCTAGACGCTCTCATTGTATATAACTTAAAACTACAAACTTCTACAATTTATTCACTGCTACTTGCAATTGGTAATTTGGAAAATATGATAAGCAACATGCTACAATTATTAGCTAAATTATACAGATAGTATATAATTAAAACCAGGCATCTAAGATCAACCTGACTTACTTGGGGAGCCTAAGTTAACACAAATAAACTTAATACCGAAAATAAATCCAAGTTTCAGACTCCCTATAGCACTTTTCAATTAGCTAAAAAATTATTCAATTAAGAATGTGGGCAGTAAATAAAAAAATGGAGTAATTGAAGGTAAAATAGTACTTTATCCCAGGGGACAGGAGTTAGAATAGTATCGAACTCATGCTGAGCGAGGCCTTGATTGTATTCTCTACGAGAGGTAGAGTCAGCAAGGGTTTCACAAGCAGCTTGAAGAATCTGTCGTCGGCCAATCAATGCCTCCTGACTGTATCCGTACTGCGGAGGCTTTGTAATTCTAGCATCGTAGCATCTCCTGATACCGTCACCGAGGAAGTGAGCTTCAGCACCAAGCACTCTATAAAAGTCTATAGGCATTGAAATGTGGCGGTCTGAAGGAGCGACAGGAGGAGGAATAGTCGTAACGGAGGTTGTAGAAGTTGAATTCTGGAAATCCGATGAGTCGGAGGTGGTGGTGGAAGGAAGGAATTGGAAATCGGCGAGAAGACGATCCGCCCATTTACTAGCGGAGAAGTTAGTCGGTAAACTACTTGTTCCACCGGTAACACTACTAGCTCCTCCGGTAACGGCATTGAGTCTCGGCGGCTTCTTACCGCCGGCGGCGGCTAGTTGAAATGGTGGTGAAAGGCGTGGAGTACAAATGCCGAAGCTTAGGTGTGTTAATGCCTCCATTGTTAAGGAAGCTTTCAAAATGTGCTCATAATTCATTGTTTTTACCTCTTTCAGATATTTTTTTGCTCACTCGTAAAGCAATTGGGCCGACTCTTTTGATATGGGCTAGACATTTCTTGTTGGGCTTAGAAACTGGATCTTATGGATGGATAGTGGATAGGCCCGTTTCATTTGAATGATTAAATGGATGTAATATTCCAATGGCACGGTTTGCTCTTTGAATGAACTGATCTTCAATTTTGAACTTATCGTAGTGGTGCATAATTTATGATGCGAAAATATAAATGTATATCCCGTGAAAAAGTTATTTATTTTGAGGGCTAAGAATTAAAGACCAACACAAAATAAAGACAAAATTGTAAAAGACATATTCTGAATCAACCTCTAAGTTAAAGGATTTTTTTACCGATGAAATTGGATGAATAGTGCTTCAGATGGGATGGTTTATAATCTTATGTGAAGGAAAATGTTTTATGGAAAATCTATTTCGTACTGAAAAATGTTTGTGACACATATAACAACTATATTATATGAAAATAAAACACGATGATAGTGTTTTGACGATTGTAAAATTGTCATATTTGTAAAGGAAAAAAAACAAACAAATTGAGTTTTAGAAGTTAATTGCAATGTTAATTAAGCTGACCACTTCTATTTGACAAACACAAAAAACCAGATGACATAGAACATATCACCATTGACAAAACATGAAGACAACTTCAATCTCACATTCTGCAAGTACAACAATAAAAAGGACAACCTTAAATTTCTTTACATTAAGGGATCGGAATCAAAATCTCTCTGTATTTTTTATTACCATCGCGTTTACATCGAACCAAATTAAACCATATCAAATTACTTTGATGTAAATATCGAGTCTGAATAAGTTTGAATATTGCAAAAATTTCATTGCTATTCCGTCCTAATAATTAGTGGGTGGTCCCATTAGCACCACTAAGTATTTATTTTGTCATAGTTGACATTTATAGTCATTTGATTGACTCAAAGCATGCACCTTTTATAATTAACCACATCTTAATCATGGTCCCTAATCTTATTTACAATGTGTCTTATCTTCTTTTTTTTCTTGAATACATCATTAAAATAGAGACTATTATTTCACCATTCCACCTAATTGTATAAGTAATACCATCTTATTAATATAATCATTTGGTTACGTGAGGAGTAATAGTAATTACTTTTAAGTATTAATAGCGAAATCAGAAATTTGAATAAGAGGATTCAAAAGTAGTTAACAATTCTACAAAGAAGTTATTGATTCAGTTGAATCATCTTTCATGGTTCTGGCTCCACTGCTTACTTCAAGGAGTATTATAGATTTAGTTACTTTTATTCATGTATTAGTAATACATGAATTCTTATTTCACATCTCATCCTTCATGAGATAGCATGCGACCTTCATATATAAATGATACGAGTATATATTTTATACATAATTTTTACAATGATTATTTTTGGTAGTGTGGCAAACCAAGAGACCCCATATAGACTAGAGATAACGAGAAATGTTACTATTATTAGGATGTTTGGTTTGTTAGAAATGGTTAACTATTTTTGGAGTGACATATATAATATCATTGTATATTTTTTGTACTAGCAACTACATCTATGTATACTACTTAATTCACCCCCTATCTACATAAAACCAACTCAACATATACCATATTTCAACCATAAGAATTTGAGTAGTGGGTGATAGTGAAGAGTGGTCCAAAGAATATTGTTTATTGCATTCAACTTCCTCACATCTTAAAAGTGATATGGAGTTGAAAGAGGCAATGACAATGGAACAAGTGGACACACCACCATCGAAGATTGTGATGAAATAAATAGAATTTCTCCTGTTTTTAACAAAAAGTCTTGAATTCGAGCTTTAGGCTGGTATAGAAAAAAAAATCTAGTAGTGAGGAGCAAATTGCACGGATACTTGATTTTGACGTTGTTGTTTGACATTTGCTCTTTTTTTTAATTATTATTATTCTTTGAAATGTATACACACTTCGGAACAATTTCAAATATAGTTAGTTTGACAGAAATCTTAACTTCAAACACAATTTCTAAAGTTTTATATGATTGAAGTTCAAACACATATAACAGTGTCAAAATAGACTGTCCCGTGAAATTTTTACAGTTGGAAGCTATTGTTTCTCCAATTGTGCATTTAAACACACATGACGACGTCCTAACAGACTGTCTCATGAAATTTTTATCGTATGGGACTGGTGTTTGTCCTTTTAATAATCCAACGCGACATGAGTCCAAATTAATCGAGACACTATTATCGATATCGAATATCGGGTAACAAAAAGAAAAAATCAGAAAAGTGTAATTGGACACGAAATTTAGAGGCCCCCAATTGATGATATTGATTGCAAAAATGAAAAGAAAAATGGCTTTATTTATTAATCAATCTAAACTTTAAAGAGCATATATAATGAAGAAATCAGGCTAAAGGAGTGAACATCGGCTTTAATGTTATGGACATAATATATTTGATCCTTACGTGACCCTCTCAACTAGAAAACACAAAGAATCAAGTCGCATTTAATCATTGCCAAATGCACTTTTACCCTCATTTATATTAATGATAGAATTATTTTGTCAAAAGCCGCAGAAAGGTAGTAAAGACTACCTTTTTCATGATAAATTATATTAATTGAGTAATCTAACAAGTTAAAATGTCCCTTAGTTGATAAGTACCAAAAAATTAATGTTACCGCACGTTTTGTCTTTGAATCGAAGGCTATTTTGAGGTAGGAATATACTCTATCTTGTTTTGATTCCAATTTATCGGACTATATTTGATATATTGTTGTGAATATTTACCCTTGTAAAAGATGCACATACATATGTCAATAAGAATAAATATAATTTATTTTAATAACGATAAAAATAAATTCGACTCAATATCTATTTGTAAAGTTTGATGGCAAATTAAAATTATTTTCCTTGGAATGTATCCCCCTAGGATACGTTTATCTAATCTATGTACTATTACATTAGATTAAAATTTTGTATAAAAACAATCATTTCATCATATTTCTACTGTTGCGAATAAAAACAATTTTCTAGGAAGAGGTAAAAGGGGAAACAGACCAACAGAAAGGTAAAAATAAATATAAAAAAAAAGAAACTCATAGGCACCTACAAAGGGTAAAAGTTTATCTACATATAATTACACCAAAACAACATATACATGTCACATATGTGATTATGAAGTTTTTCTATTAAATTTTATATAATTAACATATAACTTTTTTTCATTAAATCACTTAATTATGGTTAATTATACTCTTTTATTTCTAATAAGTCGAGTCTATAGAAAATAACTTCTTTGTAGTTTGTATCATAAAGATAAGATAAGACCTGACTTCACTTATGAAATTACTTGTTATTGTTGTTGTTTATACCCTATCTCTTTCTCACTTTATTCGTTTCTTCTCCATTTTCAAGATTTAACTAGGTAAATTTTATCAATATTTTAAAATTATATTGATATAAGCGAAATTGTAATATATGATTTTTTTAAAATATCTATATTTTAATTTTAAAATATTGTATCAATCTAATATGATTGGGCTTTAAACCTCAGAGACCAACCATCAAGGCACATGAAGGTATTGGCTCTTACTTTTTTCATAGAATAAAATTAATTAAATTGATTATCGAAAAATAAAAAATACTTTATTAATACATAAATTAAGACAATAGGGGATGGTTTAGCTAGGAATAAATTATCATGTGATTAACTATTTTAAGATGAGTTATTCCATTATAGATAAGTTATTTCACATGTATATGAAATAACTTATTCCATCACTATGATATAAATGATGGAATGAATAATTTCACGATCAAAAGTTGAATAAAATAATTTTAAATTATCATACTTTATAACTTATACCTCACACCAAATGACTCCAAAAGATTAATGGAATATTAATTTGACGTAAATATCGAATGAAATAAATATTTGGTTCCAAAAGCCACAGTGCAAAGCACAACACATGGCGTTAGTCTTTGTCAGTGCTGCTTCTTCTTCTCATTCTGAAACTGAAACTGAAACTTTTTTTTTTTTTCAGCTCATACGCTCCTCTCTTCCCCACTTCCATAACAAACTCCATTAACACCCACCATTCTTCATTCTTCCCCCATTTGATCTTCTTCTTCTTCTCTCTACCCTTACCCACCACCACTCTTTCTCATGTCAACGGCTACTTTTCTTCTCTCTCCGCCATTGGTGGTGGTGGCACTTACATTGCTATTTATCAGTGTTTTTTCCATGGCCGAAAACGTTACAGAGACGGAAATGGCAGCGTTAATGTCATTCAAAAGGAATTTGGAAGACCCACTTGGGGTATTAGACAGTTGGGATTTTTCTACCTCATTAGCTCCGTGTGATTGGCGTGGGGTTCTGTGTGATGCCGGCAGAGTTCGTGAACTTCGCCTACCTGGGTTGCAGCTGAGTGGACGGCTAACTGACCAGGTTGGTAATTTACGCCAGCTACGGAGGTTAAGCCTACATTCTAACAACTTTAATGGCTCTGTCCCACGCTCTTTAGCTCAATGTGCTTTGCTACGCGCTGTTTACTTCCATTACAACTCTTTTTCCGGTGAACTCCCGCCGGCTATCTCGAACCTCACTAATCTTCAAGTCTTAAACCTTGCTCACAACTTCCTTTCCGGTCATGTCTCTGGTAATGTTCCAGCCAGTCTTCGGTTTCTCGATCTTTCTTCTAATCTCCTCTCCGGTGGCATTCCGGGTAACTTTTCAGCTGGTTCTCAGCTCGAACTGTTAAACTTGTCGTTTAACCGGTTCTCCGGTGAGATTCCGGCGAGTATCGGAGCTTTACAGAAGTTGGAGTATCTCTGGCTTGATTCTAACCAACTTTACGGCACTATACCTTCAGCAATCTCTAACATTTCCACATTAATACACTTGAGCACTAGTGATAATCATCTGCAGGGATTAATACCGGCAACAATCGGTTCACTTTCCAGTTTACAGGTAATCTCATTGTCGCAAAATCAACTATCTGGTGTGGTCCCTGCATCGTTTTTCTGTAATGGGTCAGTAAATGCTCATGCTATTAGGATCATTGAGCTGGGTTTCAATGCAATCACGGGTTTAACTAAACCTGGGAATGCAACATGTTTGAGTGCTTTAGAGGTCTTGACCCTTCACGGGAATCACATTAATGGTGTTTTTCCTGAATGGTTGACGAATTTTTCGTCATTGAAGGTTCTTGATATCTCCGGGAATGCAATTTCTGGAACTCTGCCAAATGATATAGGGAATTTAAGGTTGCTTGAGGAGCTTAGACTGGGTAACAATACATTAACTGGTGATATTCCTTCTAGTATTGTGAACTTTGGTTCATTGGGGGTACTTGATTTAGGTGGAAATCGGTTTTCTGGTTCGATTCCACAGTTCTTGGGTAAATTGACAGGGTTGAGAATGCTGTCTCTTAATGGGAATCGTTTTTCTGGATCGATTCCGGACAGTTTGGGGAGTCTTTATCAGCTGGAGTTTTTGGATTTGAGCATGAATGATTTGAATGGGAGTTTGCCTCAAAACCTTATGTTGCTTAGCAATTTGACTAGTTTGAATTTGTCCAGCAACTTGTTTTATGGTGAAATTCCAAGAGAAATTGGAAGCTTGCATGGGTTAGAGGTTTTAAATGTTAGCAATTGTGGGTTCTCAGGAAACATTCCGACTAGTATCGGAAGTTTGTTGAGGCTGACAACTCTTGATGTGAGCAAGCAAAACTTATCTGGTGAATTACCCTTTGACATTTTCGGGTTGCCAAGTCTACGAGTTGTGGCTTTACATGAGAACATGTTAACTGGGGATGGTCTTGAAGGTTTTAGCAGTTTATCTGGTGTGGAATATTTGAATCTGTCATCTAATGCCTTTTATGGGCAAGTTCCGAAGACATATGGTTTCCTTACATCCTTGAAGGTTCTTTCTATGTCTAACAGTGGTATTAATGGCTCAATTCCAGCAGAGTTGGGCAACTGTTCAGGCCTTCAAGTGCTTGAGCTTCGAGGAAATAAGTTAACAGGTCAAATTCCGAAGGATTTCTCTCATTTATCTCATCTAAGGAAGCTTGATTTGGGCCACAATGGATTAACCGGGGAAATTCCTGGAAACATCTCTAATTGTTTGTCTTTGGCTACTCTCTTGTTGGATTCTAACCATATCTCAGGTCACCTTCCAGAGTCCTTGTCGAAATTATCAAACTTGGAAATGCTGGATCTCTCTTCAAATAATTTGAATGGATCAATTCCTTCAAGTCTGTCCCTGATTTCCAGTCTGAAGTACTTGAATATTTCCCATAATCATCTCGAGGGTGAGATTCCAGAGGCGTTGGCTTCTCGGTTCAAGGACCCTTCTTTGTTTGCTGCGAATAATGATTTGTGTGGAAAGCCATTGAAGGAGTGCAATGACGGTAAAAGGAAAAGAAAGAAGTTGATCTTGTTCATTGTTTTGGCTGCTGTAGGGGCCTTTTTCGTGGCTGTGTGTTGTTGTGGGTACATCTACGGCCTTATACTTTGGCACAAAAAGTTAAGAGGTTCAGCTGAAGGGAAGAAGCGAAGCCCAGGCCGTGCGAGTTCAGGAGGAGAAGGGGGCCGTGGAAGTGGAGAGAATGGAGGTCCAAAGCTTGTTATGTTTAACAACAAGATCACTTATGCAGAGACTTTAGAAGCGACAAGACAATTTGATGAGGAAAATGTGTTAAGCCGTGGAAAATATGGCTTAGTATTCAAAGCTACTTTTGCAGATGGAATGGTCTTGGCTATCCGACGCCTTCCTGATAATACATCTATTGAAGTGAACACATTTCGCAAGGAAGCTGAATCCCTCGGCAAGGTGAAACATCGCAATCTGACTGTTGTTCGTGGATACTATGCAGGACCGCCACCTGATGTTCGATTTGTTGTATACGATTACATGCCTAATGGAAATCTTGCCACACTTTTACAAGAGGCATCTCATCAGGATGGCCATGTGCTCAATTGGCCAATGCGCCACCTGATTGCTCTTGGCATTGCTCGTGGCTTAGCTTACCTTCACTCAGTTTCATTGAGTCATGGGGATGTAAAGCCACAAAATGTATTGTTTGATGCAGATTTTGAAGCTCATCTTTCGGATTTTGGTTTAGATAAACTAAGCCTAGTAGCAACCCCAGCAGAGACTTCAACATCTTCCACCCCAGTTGGAACTCTAGGCTACATAGCACCTGAAGTGGCATTAACTGGACAACCCACAAAAGAAGCTGATGTATACAGTTTTGGGATTGTATTGTTAGAGATACTAACAGGAAGAAAGCCAGTAATGTTCAACGGGGACGAGGACATTGTCAAGTGGGTGAAGAGACAACTACAAAGAGGCCAAATTTCAGAATTGCTCGAGCCGGGGTTGCTTGAACTGGATCCTGAATCATCAGAATGGGAAGAGTTCTTGTTGGGAATCAAAGTTGGTTTGCTTTGCACCATGCCTGATCCTCTAGAAAGACCATCGATGACCGATATTGTATTCATGCTCGAAGGCTGCAGAGTTGGTCCTGACATTCCCTCTTCAGCTGATCCTACAACTCTTCCTTCACCCATGTGATATGAAAATTCAATTCTTTGCAATGAAATCAATTTGCAAGAAAATTTCCTTCATTTTTCTCAGTTCAATGTTGTTCATGCATCTCTTCAATGTATTGTTACCCATTCATTATCATTTTGTTTGTACATTGTTCATTCAAATCAAGAGTTTGTTGGTTTTGTGCAAGTATTATATTTTAAGTCTATTTTCTCAATGGCTTTTGCAACCCTTTGATTCTTTTCTGTTTTTTATAAATAAAGATCTCACCTTTCTTCACCATTTTTAATTGGGACATCTCCTATATTTCTTACTTAAGAAGGAGCAAATGTATAGTTTCATTAGGCACATGCTCATGATAATGTGTGAATCAATTAAATAGATATCACCAACCATTACAACAACACCAATAATCTCATAAAAGTGAGGTATAGAGCGGGTAAAAACTAAAGTGTATGCATATCTTATGATTTTTTCCTCGTGATATATAGTCATATGAATATCTATAACCATTACAAATTTAAAAAAACATCTTATCTTGATTTAACTTTGTTTCTTTTGGGACGGAGAATACAATATAATTCAAGAAAAACAAATGGTTACTAATTATGTTGTGTAGTTAATAAAGTGATATATGTACATTTTTATAATTCAGAAATCAGGGAATCAGGTGGGACCAATAACATGAATTCCCGCCAAAAGAGTAATGAAAAGAATAAAAAATGGATAAAATAGGTACAAGTGGAAAATACGAGTATTATAAATAAGAAGGAAAGTAGCCGTTAATGTGACAGTGAAAACTGAAGCCAAAAAGCCTTTTTATGGGAAAAGGAAATTGTTGGGTCCCAGACGTTCAATTAAATTTCGATGGAAGGTAAAACATTTCCTAATAAAAGTGATTTCGTACTTTAGATTATTGAAGGTAAATCATTTTCTTATAAAAGTGACTTTGTATCGAGTAAGACTCAAACTTGAGATCTATAACTCAAATGGAAGAATACTTATCATTTCATCACGATGTATTAATATACTTTACGGGGAAAGGAAATTAGGACCAATATTTTATGTGTTAATTTAGGTGAGAAGTGCTTTTACTGCTATTTGGGAATTTGTTGGTCCAAATAACAGACCACGTCGGATTTTACGGAAATAAGCTATACTTTGACCAGCTATGTGGTCCTTTGTCATGTCTTATTGTGATAATTTGTCCTAAATATATTTGACTTTTTTTTATAGGTGAACAATATTTGAAGGTAAATTCAGCTCAATGCAATACGAGTTTTAAAATCATGGTGTTCGAATGAACATTTGAACTAATTTTATGGAATATCTGTACCTTCAACTCTCACCATCTTAATTAATTTTACGAGATATTTGTTATCTTCCATCCGTGCACATATCATCGAGGAGAAAGGCTGGAACGAAACCAAGTCTTGTGAATTTCTGACTCAATGTAAATTATGAGTTTTCAGAACAGTGTCTATATAACATCAGTAAGTACTTGACTGAAATGATGGGTCAGTGTCAGATGTAAAATTTATATCGCTGTAATTTTAACCTATGGTGAATATCATTATTTATTGTATAGTATTTATATTCTGATTCACCACTTTTCATAAAAAGTCATCACTTGTTTGTCATTTATAGTCAGGTTCTTTATCCAAGTACAAAAGATATTTAAATTGTTATATACATACACTACAATAAATAAGTATATAGTACCACGGTTTTTATAGTTATATACACTTTAGTATTCATAAAAAGGAGTATACATGAAAGTTCCAAGAATCAACCAGCTTAACGGTCGAAAATAATGGCATACTGGTATATTATGGATTGCTTTGCTGGTGATGTTAAATAGAATATAATCCATTTGGATACATATAGTAGCATCACGTATCATTGTAAAATATGATATATTCATTATAACACCACGAACAATGAGACTTCTGTCTTGTCTATTTGGTAAAAGCAAATTTAAAATTTCTTTGATGCGAACCATCTCAAATATACTCGATGAGAGTCGTTCTGCAATTATGTCCATTGTATGATAGTTATTTATATTAGCTGCTTATCAAGTGTTTGGATTTTAAATACTTTTGAACATGTCATTATTGAAGAGATAATTCTTGTCTTGTTCACTTCAACAATTTTAGTATTTCGACGAGAAGATTACACAATTTAATACATCACCACAAGTAAAGCTACACCCAAATGAATGTTGAGTGAAGGGCCAAAGAATTTTCTCCTCAAGTTTGAGGCTTGAAGCAATTACATTAATTTGTGATAGAGTAGCTTCATAATTGGACCTTCAGGCTTCAACATGATAACTTCTGAAACAAAGTATGTGAATTCGTAATCTCTTCATAAAATTAAGTATATATTTTCTGAAATTGGTGTGACGTTATTTATGACACAGATCTATAAGTAAATTAAATAATGTACTTGATTGAATATTTACCTAAGGGACTTAGGAATCAATTCTCAGTTAAAATATTTACCTAAGGGACTTGTTTTTAACTCTGGTCGCACCCTTGTTTTTAGTAATGCATCCATATTTTAAAAATTCTAGATGAGCCTTTGCTAACAGATGAAACTAGCAACATCACATAGAATACAGACATTCAAGTCTATCTTATAGTTTATGTTAATGATCATTGATCTCATTATCTCTAACAATAATGGGAGTACATGTGTCTTCATGAAGGCCAACGTAAACCAAAAATAATTTTTAAAAGAAATACCATATCCTCTAGACATTGATCTTGCAACTAAAATTGAACTCACTCCTAGTTTAAATACCATTAGGGTAAATATGTTTCCGAAACTATGGTCAAACAGAACTTCATATCAAGTCAAAACTAGATAACCGAACTTCATATCAAGTCAAAACTAGACAACCAGATTGAAAACGAAAGGAGTAGTTCTTTTGAAATCAGGAAGCAGGTAAAAAGTTTATTGTTCATCACAATCAACTTGTGTCGCCTAAATTATTCGGACAGTAGAAGAGTAAAATATCATCCAAAGCTGATACCAAGTAGAAGAAGTCAATAGGTATAAAATGGCAAAGATATCCAGAAACAAATGAAAGCTTAAAAGTAAAGTCAATATAAATTAATACAGGGAACATTTTACAGCAATCCAATTATTGTCTTTCAAAAATATCGGAAAAGTCTGATATCTTTATTGAGGGAATTCTTCTAGCCAAGCAATCAAATACATAATCACGGAGTCCAAAACTAAACAAAATGTAATTCAACAGCCAAACTAGCTCATTCAACGAGGAAGAACACAAAGATACTTCACAATTATGGAACAGGTGACACTCTTTCTCTACTCTGCTCTAGATTGACCAGCGCGAGAAGAAAGGATGATACCGACAATAAGGCCGTAAAGAGCCAAGGCTTCAGCAAAAATAAGGATCAGAATCATTCCAACAAAAAGCTTTGGCTGCTGTGCATTAGCTCTGAAAACAACAGAAACAAAGAAATGCACCATTAATTGGTCAGTCCTCTCACCTAAAGTGAGGAAACCTTCTTCTGAGTAAAGGATAAAGGACGTTAGCAGAACTATATGAATCCTATATAAGAAAAGGGAATATGATACACAAAGAGGCCTAATGAAAGAGCAGTGAAGTTGTGACTATCAACCCCTACATTAGTTAACCAACAAAGCCTACAACATGAGACCGCAACTGTATATATACTCAGTTAAGCCACCGAGGTGTAAAAGTCTGATAGCTACGCATACGATTTTAAACTTGATGGATAAAGGACCTACATCTATAACCCTCTCCACTTGAATATAAATCTAGTGGCAGGATTTGAACCCGTGTCATGCGTTGCACTCTTACCACTACACCAAAGCTTCCCTGGAAGTTCTCTTGAGACTAACAAAGGAAAAAGAATCTTTAAAGGTGAATTTTATCTCCAATTTCCCGTTCCAACCCCAACATGCAGAATTGCTATATCCCAAAGTTATAATCACCACTCTCCAGTGTCCCCCCTTCCCCCTCTTTTGCACCTTCCCCTATCTACACCAATCAGTCGTAAAGAACAATTCTATAGTCCTTAAACAGAATCAATCACCCAGGATCTATTTATTCACTAAAGGCCATCTATTATTTTTATCACAGTCAACTACATGCAAGTAAAGATCGAGTTGCAATGAGACCCAAGTTTAAAGGAGAAAGAAACAACCCACAATATTTGGTATCCTCATATCTCTCCGCCAAATACACAATTCACCATTACTCATTTCAGACAAATCATGAAAATCCTAAAAAAGAGTGACCTTTTTTAATAAAGGACAACCAATAAAAGAGTGATGTTTTAATAAAGGACAACCAATAAAAGAGAGATCTTTTAAATAAAGGACAACCAATAAAAGTTTGGCTAGTAAGTAAATCCAGACAGATCATACATAGAAATGCCAAAAGGTAACAAAAAATCTGCCATAACTGATTAAAGATCCAAACCCACATGCTCTTCACATTTATCCCAATACCAGCATATAATTAAACATAATCAACTATGCAATATCAAAAAATATATATCTTTATCAATCTCTATATCAGTTCTGCAATAGCGCAATGATTAAACACAATACAGAAAATTAACAGAAATAGTAAAATACCTAACACCAGCATCACCAACGATTCCGATAGCCATACCAGCAGAAAGACCAGCAAATCCACAAGCAAGACCAGATGAAAGGTGAGCATATCCATCAAATAGATAGTACGACTTCGTTTTTGGGTTAATCCCAGTACTAATAATCACAGCAATAATTAACCCATAAATACCCAAAACTCCAGCCATAACAACTGGAACAATTGACTTCATCACCAATTCCGGCCTCATTACACCCATCGATGCTACTCCTACCCCACTCTTCGCTGTACCATAAGCTGCACCCATACCTAAATTCACAAAAAAATAGATTTATATTCAAAAAAAAAAAAAATGAAAAAATCATAGCTTTAGATCTAATGGAAAAAGAGTTACAGGAGAAGACTAAGGCAGCTGCAGCGCCGAGGAAGCCAAAAAACGGTGCCGTTTCATCGCCGCTAAACGTAGAAGCCATTTTTATCTTCTTCGAATTGGGAAATTGAAGTGATTTGCGATCTGAGTGTGTATTGGAATTGATTGATTGATTGATCTAAAATGCTTCTGTTAAATACATTTGAGATCGTCAACCTGATCCATCACTTGAGCTAGAAATGGGCCTTAACCCGACTGTGATTAAAGAAGTATGTGTGGGCCTAAAGCCCATCTTTGGAACATGAATTTAAGTCGTACCTATCTTGCGTAAAATTTGCAAGTTTAGCCACTGAAGTTCGACATTTACTTGTGAAAGCACCCACGACATCAATAACATATCCAGTATAATCTCACAAGTACAGTATAAAGAGAGTAGTGTGTGGGCAAAGACCTTATCCCTATCTCGTAGAGACAGAGAGGTTGTTTCCGATAGACCCCTGACTTAACCCCCCCACAAAAGAAAAAGAAAAAGGAAACAAATCGAAAAAGAGAATACGAAAATAAAAGCAGTAACAACAACAACAACAATATACCTAGTGAAATCCCACAAGTGGAATTTAAAAAAGATAAAGTATACACAAACCATATCTCTACTTCATAGAGTTAAGGAGACTACTCCCAAAGAACCCTCCACTCGAGTATAAAATATCAAGAATAAGAAAACAGTAACAACCTCAATGAAATAATACAAACGTCAAATATTCGCATAAAATTTAGCTTGGGAATCCCAAACTTTTGTCAGACTCGTATGTTTAAACTTTGTTAATTCATTTCACTCGTGGTAATACCTCACCATTTTATCAACTCGTTTCATTTTGTTCATACTAGTACCTCCATCCATTATATCCATGACCTCAATTTAGTTTATTCATTTTCACCCGTGATTACTTTATTTATCCATCATGGTACGTCATACATTTCATGCTAAATAAAATAACAATTCAAATAATTAAAAAAATGGTGAAATGAAATTGTTAACCAACATCGAGCAAAAGTTTCAAAGATAAAAAAGGAATAGAAGCTAAGGAACAATTGTCTTTTAAGTATGCATATACGCGTATTTGTACACAAAATCTAAAACACTAAAATGGCATATAGGTCGTACCATAAAAAATTTACACCATAATCCAATAAAATATTTCAAACATAAGGCCACTGGGCAGACTACTTAACAAGAAGCACTGTCATTTCAACTTCAGCGACCACGTTTAAGCCTCACATAAGGAACGGTTTCTTCTCAGCTGCAATCTTCAACATTGATTACCATAATCATATGATTAGTGTGCGCTGTCAAAATCAGAAAGAGGCACTATTAAGCATTTAAGCAACATTAAACAAAGATAATATGGGGAAATATCAGGGCAGAAAGGGAGATAATACCATAAAATCAGTAGAGGCATCTGAAATGATGAATCCACAGCCGCAAATCATCAATTATCTTGTAACAGAAATCTTAATGGCGAGCAAGCGCTTGTGCTGGGTAACAGCAAACAGGGGAACAGGAACTAAATGCACATAGAAGATCTTGTGTGCACTTCTCAGTAGATCGAGGCAGACAACAGATGTAGGAGGTGACGTCATCAACTGCAGTGCTCTCTAGGGCACAAATAAGCACAGAAATCACAATCATGCATCAACAAGTTACTACATACCAAGGGAACTATGTAAAAGCTGTTATGTATACGATTTCCATACTAGCACATTGAAATCTGACATTGAACTAAATAACGGAAGTGGAAATAGTTACTTCTGCAAAGAGAATCAGCACAAACATATTTGGCTAATGAAAAGACTATAAAGTCCACTACAATAGGCCAGTAAAATGAACAATGATCACTGGCCTAAAGAATTTCAGGCTTCCTCTTTGTATGGCTGCCTGACCTGAACATCAGAAGACTTATATTTCCATCTTTATCTACTGCATTGGACATGAGGAAAACGAGAGATTTTGATTGGACGCTAGCAATCCGATCAAGAACTTCTTTCCCATTTCGACATCATTCTGCACTGAACAGCATAGCTGATATTTTCATCTTAATCTACTGCCAGTAGTACACATACTACTGGTAATCCATTCCAAGATGTTCAATATGATAAGTTATATGTTTCTGCAAAACTGTACACAATCAAATTTCACCAACCTCAAACCGAGGGTATACTACTAGCCTGATGGATAGACCCGTCTCCTCGAAATCTTAGAGAAACAGAAAGTGAGACAATAGGTGGAAAATGA
This sequence comes from Solanum etuberosum, assembly GCA_029582245.1. Taxonomy (NCBI): domain Eukaryota; kingdom Viridiplantae; phylum Streptophyta; class Magnoliopsida; order Solanales; family Solanaceae; genus Solanum; species Solanum etuberosum. Next base: position 398 of record JAJONR010010975.1, on the reverse strand, counting down.
CCACAATTTCTAATTGGTAATACCAAAATAAAAGCAGGCCCTCAAAAGTAAATAGGAAGGCTCAGTGAAATCAAGAAAAGCAACCTGTAAGGATTGGAAATAGCAAGTCGTCCAAAGAGAAGACTCTCCTCCTGCTGCCAAGTATTCTCTCAGCTATATGCTTAACCTGACAATAAAGGAAATATATAAGATCAGAAAACGTATATGAGAAATCAAAGGATTACTAGTGTTATGCATAAAATTCTATAGCATGCATCTCTTCATAAATTGCAAACTTCTAATGCAGAATGAAAATGTCTTTGACTAACTTATCCGTTGAAAGAATGTGAACAATCACCTCACTTTCAACATAAAAATGGCATGTACTACCGCTCACTGTTTGGGGGGGGGGGGGGGGG
>JAJONR010010969.1:0-21253 GCA_029582245.1 Solanum etuberosum | reverse complement strand
TTTTATTATTTTATTTTTGGGGGGCGGGGGTCGAGGGTAGAGGTGGGGTGAAAATAAAAATTAGAAATTGGAAATATTTTTTAAAAACAAACTTTAAATTTATTATTTATTTTGGGGGGGAGGGGTCGAGGGTAGGGGTGGGGTGAAAATAAAAATTTAAAATTGGAAATATTTTTTAAAAACAAACTTTAAATTTATTTTTATTTTTTTGCGGGGGGAGAGAGGGGGTGGTTGAGGATAGCGATGGGGTGGGGTGAAAATAAAAATTGGAAATTGGAAATATTTTTTAAAAATAAACTTTAAATTATTATTTTGGGGGAGGGGGGTAGGGGATGGTAGGGGGCTGGCGGAAGGGGGGGTCGGGGTGAAGGTGGGGTAAAAACATAAAAAAAATGGAAGGTGAAAATATTTTAAAAAAATAAGTTTTACATTTATTTTTTCATCAAAAAAATTGTAATTTGAAGTTGAAGGAAAGTTTTGGAAAATGTTTCCTTAATTTTTTAAGGGAAGTCATTTTTCTAAAATTTGAGGAAAATGGATTGATTTGGAGAACATTTTACCCAACCAAACATGAGAAAATGGAAAAATATTTTCCGAAAAATGTTTTCCTTCGTACCAAACACACCATGAGGATTGAAAATTACAATATGCTTTTATGCACTGTTTCTTGAATTATTATTTTTTACATTTATATTGAAATTTGGAAATATATTTTGATTATTTAGAAGTTAAAAAATGAAAAAGAAGAGTATGATTTAATATTTTTTAAAAGAGAAAATATTATTTAATAATTTTTAAAAGAGAAAATGAGTGATTGTGTCGGAAAATAAGAGAGGGAACAACGTTAAAGATAAAAAAAAATGTTCAATTTTGTTATACATATACTGATACTTACAGAAAGTGTTTGATTTTATTGAACTCCTTCAATTTTCTTTCTTTACCTTCTTTTAAGAAAAAACTGAAAATATTGTTTCACTTATATTAGATTATATACAAGTTTTATAGAAGACTCTAAACTCTCAAGTAATGAAAAATCATTTTAAAAAAACATATTTTAATAATATAATTGATTAAAGTTTAAAATATTTTATTAAAGTTTAATATAAAAAACGTCTAATACGCGCGAAGCGCGGATTTATTCACTAGTATTATATATACTATAAAAATAAATTAGTACATTGATTGAGGATTGAAAATGTCAAGGATAAAATAGATATTGCATAGAAAAAGAGGGAATAATCAAAATTGAAGGGAAAAGTTTATTTTTTAAAGCAAAGTTCGGGGTCATTTTCACCCAAAAATAGGAGAAGGTTTGTGTTCTCATGTATGAGATTGTAGTTCAGTACAACGTTTCATCCACAAACGGATGGTCAGGCAGAGCGTACCATTCAGACCTTAGAGGACATGTTGAGATCTTGCGTGGTCGATTTCAAGGGTAGTTGGGATGATCACATACCTCTCATAGAGTTCGCCTATAATAACAGCTTCCATTCCAATATTCAGATGGCCCCTTACGAGGCACTATATGGGCGTAGATGCAGGTCTACGGTTGGTTGGTTTGAAGTAGGTGAAGTAGCCTTGATTGGGCCAAATTCGATTCATGAGGCTATGGAGAAAGTTCAACTCATCAGAGATAGACTAAAAACAGCTCAGAGTGGTCGGAAGTCCTATGCAGACGTGAGAAGAAGGGACTTGGAGTTTGAAATCGATGATTGGGTTTACCTAAAAGTGTCACCCATGAAAGGGGTGATGAGATTTGACAAGAAAGGGAAGCTCAGTCCCAGATATATAGGTCCTTACAGAATCCTGAAAAGGGTTGGTAAGGTGGCTTATGAGTTAGAGCTGCCAACAGAACTAGCAGCGGTTCATTAGTTTTTCACATTTCCTTGTTGAAAAAGTGTGTGGGTGATCCGACATCGATAGTACCACTAGAGAGTGTGGCTGTGAAAGATAGTCTCACTTATGAAGTAGTGCCAGTTGATATTCTTGACCGTCAGGTTCGTAGGTTGAGAAATAAGGAAGTCGCTTCAGTAAAGGTTTTGTGGAGGAGTCAGTCCGTAGAGGGAGCTACTTGGGAAGCAGAAGCAGCCATGATGGCCAAGTATCCTCACCTCTTTCCTTCCGATTCCGTTTCAGCTTGAGGTAATAGTTCCTCTCCAGTGTAATTCAGTATTAGTATCATGTTCCCTCAGTTATCATTGCATTCCAACATATTTGCATGTTCATGAAACTCAGTTCAGTTAGATATCAGTTTTTAGTATTCAGTTGGTAGGGATTTCAACTCTTTCTGCCAAACTCAACTTATTTAGAATTCATTCGAGGACGAATGATCCCAAGGGGGAGTTATTGTAACACCTCAGAAACCTAACAAACTGAACAACAGGAAATTCGGTGAACCACAGAGGGGTTCACGGACCGTGAAAGGAACCACGGTTCGTCGACCTGCTCGTAGTTCACACCCAACCAGTATGGTGGACCACGGAGCCCTCCACGGGTTGTGGATCCCCACACGAGCCGTGGAATGGCTCGTAGAAGTGAGGCAAAGCCACCAGGGCTCAAGTGTTGAACCACGGATCCCTCCACGGGCCGTGATCCCAATGACGGGCCGTGGATGGGTCTGTCGTCCTGACCTAGTAGACCCCAAGACACTGTGAGGAACCACGATGGCCTTCACGGCCCATGGTCCTTCACACGGTCCGTGAATTCGACCGTAGATGAGGCCTACCAGACTTGAAGGCAGGGCAGGGCCACGACCACGACCCAGTTGACGGGCCGTGGTCCTAGTGACGGTCCGTCAGTCCCCTCGTGGTCGTCCCTCGTCAACTTTTAAGTCGGGGTCGTTTTGATCTTTTCCTTATGTGTTGGGCCTTTAAACTACGTCGTTTAATACCTAAACTTCGTCGTTTCACTTAGTCTAGGCCTAATATTCTAGTCAGACATTACCCAGAACCCTTGTTCACCAAAACTTTGAGCAAAAAGAGAAGAAAGAGGCGCCAGTTTCCCAAGAACAAGCAGAGGTGTTCTTCAAGTTTCAGCCCCGAAATCCAAAGGTTTTCTCCATGAATTTTGTCTCCAGGTATGTGGATTTCACTAGTGGGTTCCTTTCATCCACTAGGTCCCTAGAATTCAGTCAGCTCCTTGATTCTACATAGCTTGTTTAGACCTAGGGTTTGTAAAATCTTGGAAATTTATTGTGATTTCAGTTGCAATAGAATCCATCGTCTAAATAACATTTTTTCTTGGAAACGTTGCATAATTCCTTGTATAAATTCAAAACCCTAGTTTGTATAAATTCTCTTAATTCATGGATTATACTTGCTAGGTCAGTTAAACAGAAAATCATACTCCAGATTTCGAATGTCATATTCTCAGTATATAAATGTTGCATTCTCAGTTAGCATGTCAGTATTTTGAGCTATTCGGTATTTAGTACATTTTAGCTTCATATGTATTCAGTTGGGAGTAGACTTAGCACCGAGTTGGACTAGGGTTCAGCGTACCCTCAAAGTCCCAAAACTACATGCCAATGTAGGTTCAGAAGTCCCCTCAGTTGGGCATCAACTTTAGTGATCACGCCACATTCATGCCTTTATACCCTTGGCAATGTATATTGGGTCCTCTCGATAGGGCGTATACATCAAAAAGTCATGCCTTTATACCCCTGGCAAGGTATATTGGGTCCTCTCGATAGGACGTATACATCGGACTACACGTTTAGCTCATGTGGTTTATGTCGGTTAATAGTAGCTCCCACAGTCAAACTCTTAGTGCATTGACCAGGTTTTCAGCATTTATATCACTATACAGTTCAACATGTTATCTTCATGATTAGTACTTGGTCATTGCATTCAGCTTAGGTTTTCAGTTATGTTTCAGTATTTATATTCTTTCTCAGATTATGTGATTGCTCAGTTATGCTTTGTTCAACTCTTATATATTTGTTTAGCTTAGTATCTATATCCTGCATGCTCAGTACATTCCAAGTACTGACGCATACTTTGCGCTACATCCTTTCATGATGTAGGTTCATGTACCCAGCATCCAGATCACGTTTAGATCGATTCTCGGTCCGCATTCAGCAATTTCAGTGGTGAGTCCTCATATTTCGAGAACAATAGACATGCTTTCATTTTAGTCATTATTTTTAGTTTCAGTTTTTGTTAGAGTTAGCTGGTGCATGTCCCAGCAAATCAACTCAATAGAGGCTTTTCAGACATAGTAATAGATTCAACTTGAGTTGTTAAGTGGTTGTTTCAGTTATCACTAAACTCTTTTTATATATATTATTATTCAGACCAGTTGGGGTTTTCCCTCTTTTGAGTCATCCATTGTTTTAGCTTCCGCATAGTACATGTCTTATGGAGTTATTTTCAGTATGCTTGATATATGCCAGACACAGGGTTAGCTTGGGGTCACTTGTGATCCTAGGTCCCGTGTTACGTCAAGGGGGTAGCCTCGGGGGGTGATAATATAAGTTCTTTGAACTAATAACCGTATCATTAAGTACATGTTATAAATACGATAAAAATTCATGAAACTACACCATTACTTGTTTATGGAACTCCGTTTGATTTCGTAGGACATGCAGTTTTTTTGTGGCCAAATCTTTTGCATAGAGAATATTTATTTCACTTCTTTGAAACTTCTCTTATAGTAGCCAGTAGGTACCCGTTTCATCCGCTCCCTTTCCGATTTAATTTTCTTTTCAAGTGGAGGTATTAATCTCCCTAAAATTTAGGAGAACGATTCCAAAATTCTTCTGCTGGCACAAGATAAATTGAATCTGCTTACGCAAGTATATACGACTCTACCTTATAATATGGAGAGGAAAACTTGTAAATCATCTTGCCATATTCATCTCCAAATTTACGCCAGAGCGCTACCATAGCGTGTTGATAAAGTATTTTGTCCAAATCAAACTCTCGACATGAACACATTTTGCTTTGAAGATGGACCATTGTGATTCAATTGTCTGCGGTGACGCTCAAGGTATATTCATTAATTTGATGACCAATAACTTATTTCCCAGATTCTTGTTAGCCATTAATTTGATTACAGCTAAAGGGAAAAAAGTGACTTTTAACTTGGCATATGACATTCGTCTCTCATAAAAAATTTCTGACCATCTCTTATTTATATCATTCAACATGGCGGTAATGAGAACTTCTCTTGCTTCATTGAACACTATATTAACAGACTCCACAATATTTGGAATCAATACATCTTACCTTAAATATATAAATTGAAAAATATCAAGAAACTAAAATACAAAGTATTGTTGATTTTAAATAACAATTGCAAATTTGGAACTACTATTTTAATGTCCCACAACTACTGCAGTTGGTAAAACAATTGTGAAATTTGGTTCAACAACTATAAAATTATCCCAACAACTATAATAATTGTATCAACAATTGCAACAATTGTTGGGGGATTGCAATATTTATGTTTGAACTAGTAAGAAAATTTACCTGTTTCCTGAAAAAATATGCTCTACTCCATATGTGAAATCCAACATTCTCAAGATAATTTGCGACTTCCACATTGATAATTCTGATTTGTTCAAAATGATCAGGGAACACATCTCTCTGATATGCTTTTGTTGCATGATAATAATGTCCAAGAAAATCTCCACAATGAAAATTTTTACGAGCATTTTCACCAAGATGCCTCGTGCAACATATGTGGTGGGCTTCAGAGTAAAACTTTGATATCGTTTTTCCTATACTTGGGTGTCTATCAGAAATTATGCACGACTTCTCAAAATGACTCGAAAGAACTCTCAAAACTTAACACTTAATTCTACCTTGAATTTAAATTATGAGTTCAAGGTTATGATTCATGTTATGAATGATCTCTCGATGTTTAGATGTAGTTTAGAGTGATTAGAATCAGAAATGAGTGAAGGTATCCTTTAAAAGAACTCAGACGGGCCAAACGATGTAAAAAAGGGTAGGGGCAGGCGACCCTGGCGCCAACCCCTAAACTACAGAGTTCTCTTCCTGGCGCGCCAGCCCCTGCCCAGAACTTCCCGACGAATTTTCTTTCTCGTTTTCTGACCCTAATTTGCCTAAAATCGAATGATTTCTTCCCAACTCACTTAGATTCGAATACCCAACATAAGTACACGATAATCCACTCAAAAACACTCAATTTACTAACATTCATCTCAAGAATTCATCAAAACCCCAACAATCAAGATTAATAATGAAATTTCAAGAAAACTCATCAAGAACACAAATCATTCAACTTCAAGAATGAAATTTGCATTAAAATAACATGATTGGTGTGTGGGTGAACGAACCCAATATTTTGAGAACTCACATACCTCTTAGGGATCAAACCTTTGGCGAAACAATCCTCGATTCGCAAGAAATCTTGAAGAACGCCTTGAACTTTCCCTCTTTTCTTCTCTTTTCTCTTCTTGAACTTTCTTCTAAAACCCTAAGCGTAATTTGGGATATGAAAACTGTACCAAATCAGTTTAGACCCCTAAAACCTTACTAAAATGCTTAAATATGAAGGGGTAAGGAAAAGACCAAAATACCCCTCATAATTTCAAGTAACTTTCCTTAACTGGACAGACAGACTTCAAACGGGCATATCTCCCTCATTTGAACTTGAAACTTAGCAAACTTGGTGGCGTTGGAAAGAGGATTCAAAGACCTTTCATTTGATTATGTGCCACCTAACTCATCTTGTACTGAAAGTTATGGTCATTTGAAGTTGACCCAAAACTCACAACTTAGCATAACTTAGTTTAGTCGTTCTAGCAACTGCTTAGTTGTTATAAAATTACTTAGTTTATATTTACTAATTTGATCTTCATTTATTATTAAACAACTTAATTTATACATAATAATTTATAAAATGGCTAGATCGATCTTCAATTATTATTAAACGACTTAGTTTATACTTAATAAGTCACAAAAATAACTAGATCGAACTTCAATTATTATTAAACGACTTAGTTTATACTTAATAATTTACAAATTGACTAGATCAATCTTCAATTACTATTATTTGACTTAGTTTCTAATTAATAATTCACAAAATAACTAGATCGATCTTCAATTATTATTAAACGACTAAGTTTATACTTAATAATTCACAAAATGACTAGATCAGTCTTCAATTATTATTAAACGACTTAGTTTATACTTAATAATTTACAAAATGACTAGATCGATCTTCAATTATTATTATATGACTTAGTTTGTACTTAATAATTCACAAAATTACTAGATCGATCTTCAATTATTATTAAACGACTTAGTTTATACTTAATAATTTACAAAATGACTAGATCGATCTTCAATTATTATCAAACGAGTTAGTTTATACTTAATAATTCACAAAATGACTAGATCGATCTTCAATTATTATTAAACAACTTAGTTTATACTTAATAATTCACAAAATGACTAGATCGATCTTCAATTATTATTAAACGACTTAGTTTATACTTAATAATTCACAAAATTACTAGATCGATCTTCAATTATTATTAAACGACATAGTTTATACTTAATAATTCACAAAATGACTAGATCGATCTTCAATTATTATTAAACGACTTAGTTTTTACTTAATAATTTACAAAATGACTAGATTGATCTTCAATTATTAGACCAACTATGCAAAATTGTTAGACAACTCTCCATTATCGTTGGACAACTCTCCATTATCGTTGGACAACTCTTTAATATCGTTGGACAACTAATGCAGTTGTTTGAAGGACTTGACCCTTCAACTGTTACAGTTGTCCAACAACATTAGAAGTTTTTTGATATACAACTTATAAAAATTAGAAGTTGTTAATATACAATTATATAAGTTGTTTGAACTAATAACCCTATCATTAAGTACATGTTATAAATACGATAAAAAGTCATGAAACTACACCATTACTTGTTTATGCAACTATGTTTGATCTCGTAGGACAGGTAGTTTTTTTGTGGCCAAATCTTTTACATAGAGAACATTTATTTCTATTCTTTGAAACTTCTTCTATAGAAGCAGTAGGTACCCGTTTCATCCGCTCCCTTTCCGATTTAATTTTTTTTTCAAGTGGAGGTATTACTCTTCCTAAAATTTCTGGAGAAAGATTCCAAAATTCTTCAGCTGGCACCAGATAAATTGAATCTGCATACGCAAGTATATACGACTCTACCTTATAATATGGAGAGGAAAACTTGTAAATCATCTTGCCATAATCATCTCCAAATTTATGCCTAAGCTCTACCATAGCGTGTTGACAAAGTATTTTGTCCAAATCAAACTCTCGACACGAACACATTTTGCTTCGAAGACGGACCATTGCGATTCAATTGTCTGTGGTGACGCTAAAGGTATCTTCATCAATTTGATGACCAATAACTTATTTCCTAGATTCTTGTTAGCCATTAATTTGATTTCAGCTAAAGGAAAAAAAATAGTTTTTAACTTGGCATATGACATCCGTCCCTCATAAAAATTTTCTGATCATCTCTTACTTATATCATTCAGCAGGGCGGTAATGAGAACTTCTCTTGCTTCATTGAACACTATATTAACAGACTCCGCAATATTTGGAATCAATACATCTTACCTTAAATATATAAATTGAAAAATATCAAGAAACTAAAATACAAAGTATTGTTGATTTTAAATAACAATTGTAAATTTGAAACTACTATTTTAATGTCCCACAACTACTGCAGTTATAAAATTGTCCCAACAACTATAATAATTATTTCAACAATTGCACTAATTGTTGGGGGCTTGCAATATTTATGTTTGAACTAGTAAGAAAATTTACCCGTTTCCTGAAAACAATTCTTTTTTCTTGTTGTTATTTAACCAAGCACTGAATGGATATATCTTTTCCACAATAACAATTCCTTTTTCTTCGCTATGCCCACATTTCCTAAGACCGTGTGGCTTCGTCACATATGAAGAGTTGATTTGACACAACATTCCAAATAACTTTTCAGCTTCTTCAAAATTATCAAATTCAAGTGCACTAACATTGATTGATACAACGGAATTGATAAATTTTAACTCGCAATCTCGAAGATTGATTGAACCTTCCACTTTATCTCCAAGTTCATAAAATTGGATATTGTTGGAGAAACAATCCATTGCAAAAGCAACAAAATGCAGCTTTTGTGTTCCATTATGGTAGAAGTCTATTCGTGTGTTTGTTATTATCAAAAAGCGAGAAATTGATGATACATAGTTACTACAGTATTATTATGTTTTATTTTGATGATTTGACAAACTTGCCAAGGAACCAGATTAGGAACCCACCAAGCCGATTTGTTGTATGATTGAAATAGAATACTTATTCTAAAGGAACAGATATTATTTCAGCAACATCGAAGGTACACAATATGTACAAAAAAAAGGTGAATGAAAGAAAAGAATTTCTTAATTAAGTTTTGTATATAATCTAACGATATTTTATTTTGATATTTTTCAAGACACACAATTATTTGCTAGTACTTTTAAGATTCAATTTCATTTTTATTAAGTTTAGAAGAATGAATATTTTGTGACCTAAATATGAGTGAATTATTCAAGTATTTTTCAAAAATATTTCTTTGAAACTCGAAGGTGATTGTGACACTAAAACTTAAAGTAAGAGATACTGATTCATTGGTTGTTAGAATTGAACACTTATGAATCAAAGTTTACCAAAAAACGTCAAGTTCTAAAGTTGTACGAATTAGTTAAAAAAGGTAAAAGGAAAATGCATAATCACAAAGATTTCCCCTTAACTAGAGTAAACAAATACATTCAATAGCACCAATAATCAATAAATAACACCACCAAGTACCAACACAAACCAAAAATTCAGCAACACGAGGCATTAGGCAAGAATAACACCATCAAAAATCAGAATTCAGCAATACAAGACAAACACAAATATTTTGTGGCATCAGGAAAATACTACCATGCTGTCTGCTATCAACACAAAAATTCAACACTTGAAGCAACACAACGACAAGTAGAGTCTAGAGAGAGTAGAGACCAGTAGAGAGCTAGAGATGTGTCGACAACACAAAACCTATAATCATACAACAAATCACAAATTGTAACCCCAAATCACCCATTTCAATAAATATATATAACAGAAAGTTAAATACTGCTTCTTTTTTCCCCTTTTCAATTTTCTATCAAAGTGGTAAGAGATGCGATACTTGTCGATTAAACATTCCTCTAACATTCTCTATCTCCCGTAAGTTCTTCATACATTATAATATGTTTTAATATGTTGTTAATTTAAATTACAGCCTGCAATTGTAACACCTCAAAAAAAAAGACTTGTAAGAAAGGGTTCAAGAACGGTGGAAAGGTCTAACGAAGGGTTCAAGGACGGTGGAAGAGTCCACGGACAGTGAACCCATCCTTGAACCCAAGCCTTGTAAAAATTATTCTAAGACAATGATTCACGGACAGGTTCACGGCAAGTAGAATGGTCCACGGACGCTAGACCCGTCCGTGGAGATTGACTTAGAGAAAAAATATCTAGGCCTCTGGTTCACGATAGCCTTCACGGGCCGTGAATCGATGAATGGCCGGTGAAAGCCTTCCGTGAAAGGGTCCCGTCGGTTATTTTTTCAAGGTTATATGGGTCTTTTTCTATGCATCTAATACCTAAACTAGGTCGTTTTAATTCTAATCCTAGACCCTATATAAGTCTTTTAAGCCTAAAATTAACCATTCTAAATCACTCTTTAAATTTCCCCAAATCCATCCAAGTTCTTTTCCCAAATATTTCTCTCTAAAAAAGAAGAAGAAGTCAAGCTAGGGTTTTCAAGACCAAGTCTCATAATCCTCCATTGATTGCAAGCTTTTGACATCAAGGAACGATAGTTTTCACTCATGGAGCCCTTTCCTCCATGAAGTTCCTAAATTCTCCAATTGATTTAGGTTTTTTCCTTTATGTCATGGGTTCTTTTAAATGTTGATTTATTTATGAAATTTTATACATTAATTGATATAATCTCATGATTTTAAGGTGAATCCCCATGAACCCATGCTTAATCCATGTTTTCTAGATATTGATGGTGGGTCTTGAACTATGAAAGGTGAATTATGGAATTATGCATGTTCTTATGGAATTGATGAGATATGATGTAGATTGCTTTGAGAGTAAAAGTATATATGTTGTTGTTGTGGTTAATTGTTGTGAAAGAATTGCTCACATAACTACCTCATGCATGAATGTGAAAGGTTTTTGCATATTAAGGATTCTAAGGTTGAAAGGTTTTCTCACCTAAAATGAATCAAGGATAAGGAGTTATTCTAATGAAACCTAGCTTGGATTGGTTACTTCATTGTACCTTTCCATGGATGACATATGACTTAGCTTGAATTGGTAAGATGACGTGCCCTTCCATGGATAATAAAGACAAGTTAAGAAAATGACTATTCCGTGAAATTTACGCTTAGCACCGAGAGGATATTGAGATGGGAGCTCTTCCGTTAGTAGAGGGCGGGTTTGTAGAAGCAATCTCTTTATCCCATACCTATGTACTCCATAGGATGATTGTCTTAGATAGTCATTAGCTAGTGGATCCACATAAGCTAGAAGTTCATGGTCTTACCTTGGAAAGTAGGACACCCATATTTGGTGTGGGCTAGACACTGGATTCCGTGTTGATAGCTCACATGGTCTTATATGTCGGTTAAAGGTAAATCTCCCACAATAATGAACTAAAGTTACTTCAAGAAGTATCTCACATGTGACTTAAGATGATGTCTATTTGCATTGACCATGTTTTGTGACTTATGTCCTCTAGTTCTTTTACATTCATGATTTAGCTTGGTCATTGCACTTTATGAAAATGTCCCCTTTCACATGTTTTCAAATGTTTTATGCATGACTATCATACTTGGTACATATTTCGTAGTACTCTTGCCTACATTTCCCCAAATGTAGGGACCGACCTTACAGATTCGCATTTCCGTGGTTAGGGATATCATATAGAAGATTGAAGTTTGGTGAGTCCTCATATTTTGAGGACCAAACTTGATTTCTTTCAGTTTCTGAACTTGATGTACGGGCTACGCCCCGATATACTCTTATGTACTAGATGACTTTGAGACGATGTTTAGATTTCCGTTTTTCTCTATAAAACTGATCTCCAACATTTCTTTAACATATCTCCAAATAAATAGACACCATATGTGGACTTAATAATTGATGTATCAGTGAATTCATCTCTGGTGACATATTCTAGACTACTGTGGGATTTACTAATTATGTTTAATAAGGTAAGTTCTTTTTGCTCCTTAATTGGTTGGCTACTAAGTCATATATTTTCCCAGGAAGTTTTTAAAGCAAAGTAAACCTCCAAGTGATATCTTTTTGCCACTGCCCTGTCTTTCTGAAAAATGGATTAAAGTAAAACAAGAAGAGTGGTGTTTCCTCTATAATTTTTCTCTAAACCTTTTTGTGGACTAAAATCTATGTAATGTGAAAAAAAATTAGCATTCAAGGAAAATATTATTTTTGTAGTTGAGAGGGTTGATTGACGAAATTTTCTCATCCATATTGACTTGATGAATAAACGTAATGCTTGTTTCTAATCAACTAAACAAACCTTCGACAGATGGTTGCACTAGAGTAAATTACTGAAATCTCATATGCAAATTACAGAGTCAGTGTTGACACGAGTAGGGTTGTTCAAAATCCAACCCGGAACCGATAATTTGGTTATTGGGTTAATGACTTAACGGATCGGGTTCTGGTTTACTACAAATGACTTATCGGATCGGGTCTTGGTTTTGCCATATTTCTTATCGGGTGACCCGATAACCCGATAAGAAGTTTAATTAATTAAGCTTATATCCCTTCCTAATTGAGTTAAAACTTATCACTTAAGGCCTTAGGCACTTTTAGCCTTTTGGATTTGCACTTCAGTCTTTATCGTGACTTTACAATTTACGCTCAAATTTCACACCAATATTCCAAAGCTGCACATCACTCATTGATTCACTGTCACTGCTCTCACGTCGGTGAGTGGCGACCTCACTCCTCACAAAATCAAGGACTCTGAAGCTACACTGAAATTCTCAAAGGAACTCTGAACACTAAAGCTGCAAAATTGCGTGTTGCAACATAACGACTCTGCCTGCAGCCCTGCACACACGCTTTCTCAACTGAGCAGGTTAATATGGTGTTTTATTGAAGGAATCCTTTGGAGTTCACCAGTTTGGGCAATATTGACATCTTTGTCTAGGTTAATATGATGTTTTATTAAGTGTTTTATGTAGTATGGATTGTCTGCTTCCTTTCTACTTTAAAGAAACAGGGAAAAGTCCATCAGTGACTATTGGCTACTGCGTACTTGTCATTAGTGATTAGTCCATTAGTAATTGTCAATGAAATTTGTGTGAAATGTTAAAAGTTAACCCGATAACCGAACCAATAACGATCATTAACCGATAAACTAATAATCAATAACCCTATATCTTAACGATTCCATAACAGTTTAGCATTATTACAAATCGATAAGCGATAAGTAAAACCGATAAACTCTAAAATCGAACTGAACCAACCAATTTGCATCCCTAGACACAAGCGCGGCGTCAAAATTGCCAAGTTTGAGTAGCTTAGGTTCTTCTAATATGTCTAGGCAAATAGAAGGGGTGGAATCTGATGTAATAATGTCTGAAGGCTCTGAGGAGGAGTTGTCTGAAGGAAGTTTGCCAGAATTGAATCAATCATGGCCAAATTTATTCCTCATAGAGGAACATTCCACTTTCTATCAAATCAGACTTCCAGCAATCATGCTAGAATATATGCACAAAGTTGTAGCTACAAAAGATACGAGGCATGGGCTAGCATATGGTTTTGTACTCACTAGGATTTTCAATTCCTTCAAAGTTCCTCTAGGTAAAAGACTAGAAAGTAGATGATCACTCTTACTACTCATGAAGACTATGAGTGCATTTAGAGAAGGTAGGGCATTCAGTCACATTTGGTCATCTTGAATAAGATTTCTGCTCAAGCAAGGTCCAACATGGAATTGGAGGAAATGACTAACCTATCTGCCTAGAGGGATGCTGAGATTGTTCAGTTCAAGGCTGAGTTGCAGCAAGCTTCTTCTAAGCTCATTAGGGGGAGTAGGTGCTCTAATGAATTTGGTTAGGAGAATAATCAATTCAAAGCTGAGAATCTAAAGGGTGAGAACAGACCCAAAAGTTTCTCCAAGATCATGACTCCGCCAATGATTGCATGGACTTGATGCTCAAGAAGTTCTCTTGCTCCTTAATCTTCGGCATATTGATATGCCTAAAATCCAAATGAAACCCATACTATAGCTAAGCTTGAGAGCAAATTCCCATTATGTTGATAGTATTTGAGTCATGTTTATGCATCTCAATTAACCAATGTGATTAGTCACTTGTAGGTTGGAGAGCACGAGAAAGAGGCACAAAATGGCAAGATATGAAGTGGACGTGAAATGGGCGCACAAAAGCATAAGAGACAAGTCGCAAAGGAGCTTAAGAAGGATATGTGAAAAATACCCAGCTTTGTATCATCTTCGTGTCGCGGAGCTGGGAATTAATATTTGGCTCTGGAGAACTGTAGAGACAGAATAGTTTGTATCCTCTTGGTGTCGCAGAGTGGAGGTTGCTGAGAAAATAGTCAGTCCGTATCGACTCCGTGTCGCGGACCTGCATGCCAAATTTATGGCGAGTTTTTCCTAGCTATAAATAGATTCATTTTTTATTATTTTAATTATTCTTTTTCTGGTTTTTGGAGAACACAACTTGAACAAACTTCTTTTCCAATATTAGGGTTCATTCCTACTTTTTCATCTTTGGAGTTCTCTTATGATTACTGAACACTCAAACACTGAGAATCAAATTATGAGTAGCTAAATCCCTTTATTCTAGTGAGGTGGCTACGAATGAATGTGTAGTATTGGATCTATGGAATGAGTTTAGTTATCACTATAAATTTCTCTTTTGTCTTAAACTCACTATTTTAATGCTTGATCACCATTAAGATACACTTATTGTCTGACTTGAACTTGAAAGAGGAATAGAAAGATAGAACGGAGAACAAAAGGGGTATGATCTTTTCTAATACACAAACTAAGGTTGATTTGTATCTAGGATAGGGATATACCTAGCTACCATGCTCAGTTATAAAACAAGATGAAAACTTAATGCTCTAGAGTTGGTCCAGTCTATCCCCGCTCACGATGTAGTTAGACTGCCAACTATGGTAGGCGATTAGAGTTTGGGAGACCATAATCATACATTTAACCTTGTAAACCAGTGATTTGATAACCAATCGAAGTTCATAGAAGAGGTTCTATGCATGAATTCTTAGTTAAGCTGCAACCCTGAAATTGCGTAAGTCATTGTTTAAACTCCATGAGAAATTGAATCATAGTTAGATAATTTAGTTCGGTAAATTGTGAAATTGTTATTTTAGAAATACCCATCAAACATTCTTGACACACTTGAATTAAATTGTAGTTATTAATGAAATTGGATACTAATTGATCATAAGTCTTTGTGGATTCAACATCTGGCTCTTAAAAAAAGCTATTATATAACTTCCACGACTGCGTACACTTACGTGTGCATTTGGATGCAATAAATTTATAGCGCCGCTGTCAGGGACTTTAGAATGAAGAGATATTTTATTTTTCTAGTCAATAAGTTTATTGTTCAAGTGTTGACGGCTTGATCTTAATTGTTCTTTATTGCAGGTTATTGTATACATTACGCTGGACGGTGACAAAGAAGAACTTGTAGAGCTATTGTCTGAGCCTGAACGATTCTTTCACTACCGAAGAAAGCAAGCGACTCTAACTTACCCTGTCCTTCAAATCAAGATTGAACCAGAAGTGCATGTAGAGATGGCAGCGATGATAGTTCGTGATGTGGAAACCCACTCACAACAAATGTTACTTCTAGTATTCACAAGCCACCAACTGGTGGTAGGTTTGAATTAGAGCAGAACATGGTGAACCTATTGCACACTACTGGACAGTTCACTGGTCTACCTCATGAGGACCCGCAAGTGCACATTAAAACTTCCTTGAATTCAGTGACACTTATACTTCAACTGGAGTATCCCTTGACTATGTAAGGCTCACCTTGTTTCCCTTCTCTCTATTAGGGGAAGCAAGGAGGTGGTTGAAATCAGAGCCATCAAACTCAATTATGTCATGGGATGATCTTGCTCGTAAATTCTTAATACGGTTCTTTCCATCTGGAAAAACAGCTAAGCTAAGAAGTGAGATATTGAGCTTCAAACAAAGAGGAAGGGAGAATTTATACCAGGCTTGGGATAGATTCAAGTCCTTACTGATAAGCTGCCCACATCATCACCAAAAAGCGAATGATGTCTTGATCCACAGTTTCATTGAGGGCTTGGAACCAAATATTAAAATTTTGTTCGTAACATGTCATTGGGACAACAGCCAGCTTAGGTAAGCACGGTGCAGCAACCTCAAGTATGATGTGAGGTATGTGGTAGCGGGGAGCATAATATTGAATATTGTGGAGCCAATTCGGATGCGGCACATTGAGAGCGTAGATAGTTGTACCCATTTACATAAAATATGACAGGAATGGAATGCCAATCCTTGGGCTTTATTTGTAAAACTTTGTGGGAAATGCTCAACGGAGTGGACGACACCAAAATTATGGAAATACATATAATCTAACTTGGTGAAACCACCCAAATTTCTCATGGGGTGGAAACTAGAATCAGGTGCAACGGCAGAATCAATGACGACCTCAGGGTAACGAGCATCATTATCAATACCAGGGTCAAGGTAATAACCAAGGTAGCCATCAATGAAACATGAGCACTGAGAAAATGTTAAAAAAGATTCTGGAAGAACGGGCTAGAGTAAGTGCAAATATGGATAATATTACTGCAGATTTGAGAAACAGCCAATTAGCCAGTCAGAATTTGAAAAAGCAGTTTGGGCAATTTGCTAGTGCTCAAAATCCACACCCTCAAGGAGGCTTGCCAAGTAATACTGATCCAAATCTGAGGCAGTTAAATGATGTATGTACACGCAGTGGTTTGCAACTGAAAGAGCTAACTCCAAAGAAAAGAATATTGAGGCAATGAGTGGGGAAACGAATAGTGAAATTTGGCATAATTCAAATGAAGAAAGTGCAACAGCTAAAGTGAAACCACCTCCTGCCTTTCCTCAAAAAATTAAAAAGAAGAGGAAGATGAATGCTTTGGTAAGTTTCTCTCTCTACTCAAACAAGTTCACATTAATCTCCCTCTTGTTGATGTGTTGCAGGAAATCCCAAAGTAGGCGAAATATGTGAAGGAGATTGTAGCAAAAAAGAGGAGGCTAACATAATATGAAACAATGGCACTTACCGATGAGTGCAATTCTAAGATTCAAAAGAGGCTACCTACTAAGTCGAAAGACTCGGCGAGTTTCACGGTATAAATCACTATAGGGCAAAGAATTCATGCCTGGGGGTTGTGCGATCTTGGTGCCAGCATTAATCTCATGCCGACACCTCTTTATAAAAATATGGGGTTGGGTAGTCTTAAACCGACCACCATCATCCTACAACTTGCAGATCGATCAATGGCTAGACCAGAGGGGGTTGTGGAAGATGTTTTAGTTCAAGTGGGGTCTTTAATATTCCCTGTTGATTTTGTGGTGCTAAATTTTGAACCAGACCCTAAGGTACCGTTCATCCTAGGGAGACCCTTTTTGGCCACAAGCGTGCTTTAATAGATGTAGCCGCAGGTTAGCTAACTATGATGACTCATGATAAAGTGGAGGTTTTTAAAGTGTATCTAGCATTGAAGTTCCATGAAATATATGATGATTTGTCGGCCATAACTGTCATATATCTTGCTGCAGAAACTCATTACATTGCATCTAGAGACCCACTAGGGAGAGTGTTGATGGGAAATGACATCTATGGTGATGTTGAGGCACAAGAAATGGTGTAGTTCTTAGATATGTGTAGTTTGGGGATATCATAGACAATTGGGAACCATTAGATAGAGTATTAGGGCCTCTACCTAGGCATTCAATTGAAGAAGCTCCTAAGCAGAAGCTGAAAGCAATCCCATCTCACTTGAGGTATGCCTTTTTCGGAGATAATAAAACTTCACCAGTAATTCTTTTTGCAAAGCTATCTGAAATACAGGTCAATGCGGCGTTAGCCATCCTAAAAATGAGAAAGGAAGCAATTGGTTGGCAGATGTCCGACAAACATGGGACTAGTCTGGCTCTATGTATGCACAAGATTTATATGGAGGAATGACACAAGCCAAGTGCACAACACTAGCGTCATCTAAATCTTGTAATGAAAGATGTGCGAAAAGAGGTAATCAAGTGGTTGGATGCTAGGATAGTGTACTCGATATCAGATAGCAAGTGGGTGAGTTCGGTGCAATGTGTGCCTAAAAAAAGAGGCATGACTATGGTGATGAATGACAAGAATGAGATGATCCCGACAAGGATAGTCACTGGATGGCGGATTTGCATGGATTATCGCAAACTGAATGAGACCACTAGAATGGACCACTCCCTAGTCCTCTTTATAGATCAGATGTTGGACAGGTTAGCCAGGCAGGAGTACTATTGTTTCTTAGATAGATACTCTGGATATAACCAGATTGTGATTGCACCAGAGGATAAAAGAAAAACTACATTCACTTGTCCCTATGGCACACATGCTTTCAAGCATATGCCTTTTGGACTTTGCAATGCACCGACCACTTTCCAGGGGTGCATGATGGCCCATTTTCATGATATGGTGGAGTATTTTGTAGAAGTATTCATGGATGATTTCTCAATTTTTTGTAAGTCTTTTGAGTTATGTCCACGCAATCTTGACAGAGTTCTTGCTAGTCGTGAAGAGACTACTTTGGTACTAAATTGAAAGAAGTATCATTTCTTATTTCGAGAGGAAATAGTCTTGGGTCACAAAGTCTCAAAAAATGGGCTGGAGGTTGATAGAGCCAAAGTGGAAGTGATAGAGAAGATGTCGCCTCCGATAGCAGTGAAAGGAGTCAGAAGTTTTCTTGGGCATGATGGTTTTTATAAGAGGTTCATCAAGGACTTCTCTAAGACTGCTAGACCTATGTGTAGTCTATTAGAGAAAGATGTGACGTTCGAATTTGATGAAAGTTATTGCTCCTACTTGGGAGCTACCATTTGAACTCATGTGTGATGCTAGCGATATAGTAGTGGATGCAGTGTTGGGACAAAGAAGAGAGAAGGTGTTCTACTTAATCTACTATGAAAGCAAGACCCTCGACTCTACACAGGCAAACTACACAGTGACTGAAAAAGGAGATGCTTGCTCTAGTATTTGCCTTCAACAAGTACAGATCATATTTGGTAGGTACTAAGGTTATTGCTTATACTGATCATGCTATTATCAGGTACTATTCAACAAGAAGGACGCAAAGTCAAAGCTCATTTGGTGGATTTTGCTGCTCCAAGAATTCGATCTAGAAATCAAAGATAAAAAAGGCACAAAAATCAAATTGTTGATCACCAATAAAGATTGGAGGATTCATCACATATGCAAAGTGAAGGATATATTTGTGAGGAATTCCCAGATGAGCAGTTGTTGGTCTTGGACATCACTCAAGTGCCATGGTATGCAGATATAATAAATTTGTTGGTAAGTGGAATGTTTCCACCGGGAGTGACCACTCAACAAAAGTAGAACTTGAGCCATGATGTGCGGTTCTACATATGGAATGGGCCAGACAGAATAGTGAGAAGATGCATTTCAGAGAATGAGGTCAAGCAGGCGTTAGAAAGTTGTCACTCGTCACCATATGGGGGTCATCATGGGGGAAAGCACACAGCTCATAAGGTGCTGCAATCAGGATTCTTTTGGCCCACATTGTTCAAAGATGTTGTACACTTTGTGAAGGAGTGTGACCAATGTCAAAGGTTGGGTGCTATTTCGAGAAGACATGAGATGCCGTTGAATAACATCCTTGAGGTAGATATATTTAATGTGGGGGGGGGGTATCGACTTCATGGGTCCGTTCCCACTATCCAATAGAAACCAAAATATTCTAGTAGTGGTGGACTACGTGTCTAAGTAAGTTGAGGCTATAGATCTTCTCACCAATGATTCTAAGGTTGTCATTAAGTTTATGAAAAAGCACATATTTTCACCAGATTTGAAACTCCAAGAGCGATTATCAGTGATGGAGAAAAACACTTCATAAATCATTTTGTAAGAAATCAATTGGCTAAGTATGGGATTCGTCATAAGGTGGCTACAACATACCACCCACAAACTAGTGGCTAGGTAGAGGTATCAAACCGAGAGGTAAAGAAGATCCTACAAAGTTGTTATCACTATTGCATGTGCTGCTGAATGTGTTTGTCTGCGAAGTGTGTTGTTGAACTAATCACATAGTTTGTCATCATCAAAAAGGGGAAATTGATAAAGCATAGACGTTACAGTACTATGTCTTGTTTTGATGGTTAGACAAACTTGTTGTGGGACCAAATCTGCTACCTAAAAAACCTGATCCATTTCTCAAAGTCAACTGTATGAGAATCTGGTTCTGAGGATGAACTTGCTTCATGTGTTTGTCATCATCAAAAAGGGAGAAATTGGTGATATATAGTTACTGCATTGCTATTTTTTTTAATGATTTGACAAACTTGCCAAGAAACCAGATTAGGGGGCCAAATACCCACCAAAGTGATTTGTTGTATGATTGAAATGCTCATCCAAGGGAGAATACTTATTCCAAAAGAACTATCTCTCAGGGGGATCTTATTTCATAAGGAACCTAATGAGGGACATAATACGTACCATGATAATATGTACGAGTCAACTCTCATAGTTGTCCAAAATTGTAAAGTTGTTGTCACTATTGCAGAAATACTACACTATAGAAAAGCTGTTGTGGTGCCCCTCTCTTGTCAAATGGGTCAGACAGGGGCGGAGCTACGTGGAACCTAGGGGGTTCATCGTCGAAAAATTACATTGTATATGTAAGGTCAAATTCTGGTTTTATGGGTATATCAATTAAAATGAACCCCCACAACACTAAAGAGAAGGATAGCGGAATGGTCGAGGGGTTCAAGTTTCGACGGGAAGGGCTGAGTTCGAATCTAACTGTGCGCAATAGTGTTTTTCACCTTTTTTTTGTGCTTTAAAAAGGTTGAGAAGTTTTGGGCCCAGATTCCCAAACAAATGAAAAGGCCTCATTGGTTCAATGTGAAGCTTTATCCTTTTTATTTTTCATTATTTTTTTTTT
>JAJONR010010941.1:0-12812 GCA_029582245.1 Solanum etuberosum | reverse complement strand
CAATAAGGAATCATCTAAAAAGTATGACCATTTCTACCCACGTTGGCTACATGATATATGAGGACTTTGAGTTATCTGAACTCGTCCCCATATCGGTGCTCAATACTACTCCCAAAATATAACTTAGCTCATATGTTTAAAAACATTTCCTCATCCTCAACTTTGAGATTATTACTCAAAAGATTCCTCTTAAAAGAGATAGTACTCAAAACTCCTCATGAACTTCTTTGGAAATCGGTGTTTCCCCTCATTTTAAATGTAAAAACATTTACTCTTGGGAATACTTAGTTCCCATATATTCATCTTAAAAATGAAACTCAACTATCCTCATCCTCAAACTCAAGTACTCAAGTCTTAAAACAAGTTTTAAAATATTGTAAAAGACTTCTCAAAATGACTCGAAAGAACTCTAAAGACTTTACTCTTAACTCTACCTTGAATTTGAATTATGAATTCAAGGGTTATGATTCATTTTATGAATGATCTCTCGATGTTTATATGTAGTTTAGAGTGGTTAGAATCATAAAGGATTAAAGGTACACCTTAAAGGAACACAAACGGAGCAAACAACTGAAATTAGGACGAGGCAGGAGACCCTAGCGCACTGAGTGGCACGGGGCGCCAGCCCTCAAACTTCAGAGCCTCTTTTCTAGCGCGCCAGCCTCTGCCCAAAATTTTCCGATGAATTTTATTTCTCGTTTTCTGACCCTAATTCGCCTAGAATCGGATGGTTTCTTCCAAACCCTCTTAGATTCGTTTACCCAACTTAACTACATGAAAATCCACTCAAAAACCCTCAAGAATACTGTTCATTAATAAGATCCTCTCCTCAAGAACTCAACCAAACAATCAAAATTCAAGAACGAAAGCAACACTTCAAGAACACTCATCAAGAATTCATCAAGAACTTAACATTACAAATCTTATGGATGAAATTTGAATATGTAAGTCATGATTGATGTGTAGGTGAACGAACCCAACACTATAAAAACTTACATACCTTGATTTGGTGAAACAAATCCTCGATTCGCAAGAGATCTTGATCGTTCTTCCTTTTCTGCTCTTTTCTTCTTCTTGAACTCATCTCAAAACCCTAAGCATAGTTTAGGATTGTAAAACTGACCCAAACTATATTTGACCCCAAAAATAATACTAAAAATGTTTTAAGTTGATGGGGTAAGGAAAGGACAAAATACCCCTCACTAATTTTGGGAACTTTCCTTAACTAGACATGCTGAGTTCAAATGGGCATATCTCCCTCATACGAGCTAGAAATTTAGCAAACTTGGTGGCATTGGAAAGAGGATTCAAAGACCTTTCATTTGATATCTTATGGGCCACCTAACTCATCCTGTACTAAAAGTTATAGTCGTTTGAAGTTGACCCAAAACTCACAACTTAAGCATAACTTGGAAAATTTCAAATTAGCTCCTTTCCAAATTAGTTCTTTCTAAATTTAACACTGTCAAATACCGAGGTGTTACAACCCATTTCTTGTCGTTAAAGATTACAAATTCAGTAGAAGATTGTGCCAGGTTATATATTGAAGAGATATTTCGACTTCATAGAGTTCATGTGTCTATCATTTCAGATAGAGGTGCACAATTCACCGCTCAGTTTTGGAAGTCTTTCCAGAAAGGTTTGGGTTCAAAGGTAAATCTGAGTACTGCTTTTCATCCTTAGACGGATGGACAAGCAGAGCGTACAATTCATACCCTAGAGGATATTTTGAGGGCATGTGTCATAGACTTTAAAGGTAATTGGGATGACTACTTGCCTCTCATAGAGTGCGCAAACAATAATAGTTATCACTCTAGCATCCAAATGGCTCCTTATGAGGCTCTTTATGGGTGGAGATATAGATCTCCTATTGATTAGTTTGAGGTTGGTGAAGCGAAGTTGATAGATCCAGACTTGGTTCATCAAGCCACGAAGAAGGTGAAGATTATTCATGAAAGGTTGAAAACAACGTAAAGTCGTCAGAAATCTTATACAAATGTTAGGAAGAGAGACTTAGAGTTTGAGGTTGATGGGTCTACTTGAAGGTGTCACCTATGAAGGGTGTCATGAGATTTGGTAAGAAGGGAAAACTCAGTCCCCGATACATTGGCCCTTACCGGATATCCAAGATAGTTGGCAATATTGCTTACGAGTTGGAGCTACCGTCAGAGTTAGCAGCAATCCATCTAGTATTCAACATTTATATTTTGAAGAAGTTTATGGGCGATCCTTCACTTATTGTACCTACTGAGAACATTGGTATTGAGGACAACCTATCTTATAAGGAGATGCTCAGATTCTTGATCGTCAGGTTCGCAAGCTGACAATCAAAGAGGTTGCACCAGTCAAGGTTTTATGGAGGAATCAATTTGTTGAGGAAGATACTTGGGAGGCTGAGGAAGATATGAAAAATAGATACCCACATCTATTTCCTTACAGAGAAATTGCAAACCAAGGTACTAACTCTTTGTAAAGCACTTTTAAGTTTATATGCTGAATATGTAAATTTCATGTTGTGTGCTTGGGTTAGGGTTTTTAAATGCTTTCCACCCCTGTTCTACTTAGTGTGATCTCATTCGAGAACGAATGTTCCCAAGGGGGAGATATTGTAACACCTCAGATTACCATCAGTTTTAAGTTTTGGGTCTAATTCAAACGACCATATCTTTTAGCACATAAAGAGTTAGGTGGACCATGAGGTATCAAATCGAAGGTATTTAGTCCTCTTTCCAACGCCGCCAAGTTTGCTAAATTCCAAGCTCTGAGTAAGAAGTTATGGCTATTTGAGTGAAGCCTCTCTAATTAAGGCTTTTCATCAGTTCAAGGAAAGGGTATTTTGGCTTTCTCCTTACCCCAATAGGCCTACCCACATTTTTCCGCACCCAAGTTAAGTGTCTAATCAGACGCTATGTTAGGTTTTACATTCCTAAACACTTAGAATTCTAGAGCGAAGTTTCAAGCAGAAGAAAAGAGGGTTTTCAAGCATTCATTCAAGGGTTGAGGATTTCGCCAAGAACAATCGTTCTTTCTAGGTATGTGAGGTTTTTCATAGTGATGGAGTTGTTCGACCTCACGCCAATCATGTAAGTCTTTCATCAATTTTTCTATGAAATCGTTTATGTACAGATTCTTGAAGAGTTCTTGAGTTAAGTCCCATTCTTTAACAATGGAGGTTTTGAGTTCTTGAGGTGAGAGTCTTGCAAATCAGTGGTGTTTCTTGATAGAATTTGACTGAGATTTCAATGAATTTGGGTTTTTTATGAATCAAAAAGTGTTTGGAAGAAACCAATCGATTCTAGATTAAGTTAGGACCCGAAATTGAACAAGAAAATTCTTCAGATTTTTGGGTTCGGGCAATGCGCCACCAAAGCACCAAGAGGGCTGGCGCCCTACGCCTGTAGCGCGCCCCAAAGTACTCCCAATACTTTTGAAGTTGGCGCGACACGCCACTAATGCTCTAGAGTTGCCTATCCTTTTTCTTCTCTGTTTTTCGTTCCATATGTGTTCCTTTGAATCGTGTCTTAGTTCTCTTCTTGTTATTAAATCTGAAAGTCTTCATTAATCCTTGAGAGACCCTACATATCCTAATCTCACATCTTCATTAACATTCCAAATTAAAGTTAGATAAGAGGAAAGTTTAAAGGCTCTATTTCATAAAAACCTAAGAGCTTCAAATGTTATCTATATATATATATATATATATATAGAGAGAGAGACAGAGAGATTGGTTTCGATGTGGGTTTTATACGGTTAAAACACAACTTAAATAGGTTATATTCATTTAGCAAAATGACTTAGCATTAACATGGGTAAGAAAGTAACATTCACATATACATGTGAGAAAGAGATAAGCTTATATATATATATGCGCCATCAAACAATATTGATCATATTTCAATCTTGCGTCAAGATAGAACCAAACATTGATTCATACTGAAGTACCAAAAATTAATAGTCTATGTACAATATGTGGCTAATTAAGGGATTTATTTTTATTATAATAAGCGCGTAAGACCATCCCATGAATCAAACATACAAATATATAAACTACATATCATCGAATGTGCTATAACATTTGCTCTCTACTCTTACATAGACCAGTAGCAATCAACACTATTCTTCAACCAAAATATTCATTATGGACCCAAGTCCCAACCTTAATGTCTCGTATATTATATCTTGCTGTTTGGTTCATGTTGTCGAGCCTTATAAGATTGACAAATTATCTGCATAAATAATCAGTATTTCTGAATTAGAAAGAACACAGATCTTTTGCATAGTAAAAAAAGAGAATAACATGCAAGTACCAACTTATTTGGAGATTCTTAGTAGCTCAGTTGGTTGACTACCATCTTGTTGGTGAGGGGAAATCCCGCATTGTAATCCCATCTGCATTTCCCCTTCTCCAACCTTTAATTTGAAAAAAAAGGAGTACCAACTTATTTAACTTTAAGACGTGAAAATATCAATGAGAAACTAATTCTTTAACTCCTTATTATCAGTACCTCAGAACATAAAGGTTGGTTTAAACAAAATTTGGAGAGAGCACGGGAAAAAAATTATAGCAATACATTTTATGTATGCAGCAATAACAGATACAGGCATACAGATAGACTTAAAGAAACACTATAGCTCCGGGGGCACATCTCTTTAAAGAGCATGAAAAGGAGGAATAACATTTTTCCCTTGTCAAGTACATTTAATAAGGCATTCACATAACCATAGAGATGTCTTGATGTCCTAACCTGATGTTGAAGCAGAAAAAGACACCAGAATAGCAAGATCATGATATATTTGAGGGGTTGTTCCACTACAATTGACACAATTTATGTTAACAAGAATGTGAGTAATTGTTGCCTATCGATATTTTAGGCATCTTTCCAACAATATTACTCCCATTGAAGTCATTTCTAAACAATCATCTATTTGACAATGTGTGATATTGTCATCATGACCTTCTGTCTCGGAGCGATGACCTTTTTTTTATTTTTGAAGATCCATTAATATGCTTTGTTCACAACTATCGATAGACCTGTTGGCCTACATGAGATTAAGTAACATTTTTTATAAATATAATATTTTCAACAAATAACAACAGATGCTCACGAAAGAATAACTGATTTTAATAAGAAAAAGCAACACAATGCAAATTTTAAAAAGCAAAAAAAGTGCAATGCTAATTTTAATAAGTAAAATCAACACAGTAGCAGACAGACTCAAAAAATAAAGTGGAAACTGAGACAGAATTGAGACGACATGACTAAGAAAAGTCATAGAAGGAATAGACAATTTAATAGATCATATACCAAATGTTATAAAGAGTTGCGCACAACATTGTGTTGATTCCCTCTTCACAAAATCAGTTGCAACTAACATGTACATATGTGTATATATCTGTATATCTCTTGGCGACCAAAAAAATTAGAAGGAATAGTAGGAGCAAGAAATAGAACTGGGCAGATAGTGCCATACAAAGTACAAAAGAACTTAACAGCCCTCAAAAGACCAAAAAAAAAAAACGAAATTAAGAAGCCATGATTTTTTTTGCAGGCAAAGCAAACAGTGAGGGGAGAGAACACATTAATATATCAAATTGCCTTTTGTTACCACGCGACAGGAAAACAGGGAGCAACAACATATGTTTAGAGATGAGTATTAGAAAAGGCAACAAAATATTCCAAGACTCTTCCCGCCAATTTACATCAAGATAAAGCTTTAGAGTTGAGTATTAGGAAAAGCAATAAAAAATATCAAAAGCCTTCCAATCAATACCCGTTAACAGGAAGCTCATCACATTCCCTCTTATTCATTGTAATGTCAAGTATTAAATAATAAGCTTCCCAAATACATTCAAATAGATAATTGGATGCCATCCTTTAACCCCAAAATATCACACAAATCAAGTCATATTATGACATTAAAGAAGAAGCTCCAACAGTTTTACATTGCAAAACGACTATCTACAAAAAAATATATCAAATATAAAATATTAACATCCAGCATAAAATATTTCATGATAGCTAATTCTGAGAGATAAAGTTACCTAGTATAAAATATTCAATTGGTTTTATTTAATATTATGGTGTAGTAGATTCGATATGCAGTTAGCTATTTGGATCGTTTCTTTTTCAGAAATAACTTACACTTTTTAGTTGCCAAAGAAAATACCTCAATACATTACTACTGGCTTTACTCCCAATTAACAACACATAAAAATATGTAAGAATGCATGAAAGAATTATTGGAGACAAAGATTGCAAGAATATATGTTAAAAAAGATAGCAGGCCCAAATTTCACGTTCCTTTCATTTTATAAATTGACTTCTAATTTTCTTTTATCGGAAAATGATAAATTATGATAAATGTTACAAACAAAGAAAATATGAGATTCGTCTTAGCGAATTATATGTACCTCTATTTGAAGCAACTATCGAATTTATAATATTTTTTGATGCTTCATATCTACCTGTCGTGATCATTGCAATGGAATAGTCAATACTTAGAAAGGTAAAAGTAATTAGTTTACTTGAAATTGAGGAACTTTCGGTGACTCGCATACTTCAAAGATAGGCTGCAGAAATAAATGAAGAAAGAAAAGTAACTTAAATGATAGTAGATCTATATATGCACCTATATATGTAAAAAAAAAAAATGAAAGAAAGGTCTCTGTGAAGGATGAAAATATTATACTTCTCTGACCTTCGTCAGAAAGTTAATAAAGGATCAAAAATTGCAAGCACATTTTGTTTTCCAACTTGACGTTCAACTTCTGAAGAAGGTAGTGCAACATTTGGATGATTCAAGAATTTCCTTGTTTAGCTCTTAGTATGCAGTTCAATAAAATCATTTGCTCTCTCTCTAGCAATATTTGTCCATATTTAGCATGTTGTTATTGTTTGTTAGTATTTTAAGGTCATGAAACACATTGTCCTTGTTTGTCGAACACTCCTATTGCAAGTAGTTCTCAATATTCTAAACATCATACATTATTTATAACTAATGTTTTTTGTAAAAATGAAGTAACTCCACAGTATCAAAATGCACAATTAAACCAGAGGCAAACAAATGATAATGCACATTCCAAAGGACTTTAAACCCAACCAAAGGAAAATGTTGTTAAAATTTTGTGGATAGAACAAAGAAGTAAGAGTTGTTAAGTCACTTCAGCATACTATCAAACACCCCAGGAGAGCTTGAGAGTAAAGATAGAGAGAAATGGTATACCTTCCCATAGCCTCCAGGTGTGATGCAGTTAGATTCTAAAAACTTTTTTATGCATTTTCTAGTTTATTTAAGTTCGGATACAATATCATTATTACCATGGTCCCAAGATTCTTTCATCCATGAAGAAACCTTTGGAAAAAAAACATTATTGAAAATTTAAAATAAGTATATCAATTAAACGTGTCAAGATTTGAGAACTGATCTTATAAAAGGGAGGGCTACTGGCTACTGTTGTGGCCAATCCTTTTTGCCATCTTTTGTTCACATCTTATCCACTGAAATACCACTACGACTTTTATTTTAGATCTTTGAGGGTTCATAGATTTTCTATTAACAAAAGGTAAGTCTTATTTACTGACATTGTGGAAACACTAATGTAATGAGAATTAGAGTCTTTCTTGAAGATAGAATATTAAATGAGAGTACTATATTTTGAAAGTATCTTCTCGCAAAATTTTCTATTTTTTTGTTCATGAAATTAAGGTTCACATGTAAATATCTTCTTTTGACTAAATATATGTGCAATGCATCAAAATGGCAGTTGAGCCTTGTGGTCTTAAACATGTCACGTAGAATGTTAAAATTTAACAGTTATGAATATAGAAAGAGACATTCTTTTTGAATAAACTTAAAAAGAAAGTAAGACACATAAATTGAAACCAAGGGATCATAATACTTATCCTAACAAAGCAATCATGGAAATGCATTTTGAGTATGGCTGCAACAATATTTGAAGCCTTTGGAACTTGCTGCTGAACAAAATAGACTTTGTACTGCAAAATTTTTCTTTTATTTTCAGAACTTATAACAATTTGCAAAATAGAGGTCATCTCACAGTTATTGATTTAAAAATTGTTAATGTGTAAGCTCTTACTAATGGTAATTTGTACATTCAAGTTTAGCTACTCAAAATTTCTTCATATTGACTGTTATAGAAAGTATCACCTGCCAATCATGTATAATAAAAACTATTTGATAAATTCTTAAAGCTTAGTATCTGATTGCAACATATCTAAAGTGTCATAATCCAATAATGTCAAGCTAGTCAGCGTGTATAATAACTCTTTAAGTCCAATATACTTTTGCTCCTTTTCGAATGCTTCCTCGCCCTTTCTGAGTGATTGGGTCTGAGTGAAAGTTAATCGACACGTGAAGAGAGTAGGAGAAACCAAAGTAGTCAAGGACAAGTGAATTGCTAGAAAAATGAAATAGTATACACGTGTTGATAGGAAATGAATATCAAATAATTGTCCAATTAAATAAGCCCAAATTTATGGTACACTTTACAAAGCTTATTGTACCATCAATATCTGATGTGTTCGTCCTCCACATTGTTCACTTATATAAAAGGGTAATATATATATACTAGTAATAAAATTCTGATGAAAATTTATATACAATGTATTAATTTTTATAAAAATTATATAAAGTAACCACTTGTTGCACACATTAAAAATCAATTAAAGTATTTATAAATAATTAAAAGTCAATCAAAATGTATTAATTTAGTCAATTTTAATTATTTATAAATACATTAATTATTCAATCAAAATATATTAATGTAATAATTCAAATCTAATCAAAATACAAAACTATGAACAATTCTATTCAAAATTATATATTGATTGCACCATTTATTTATTTTACGACTAATTGGATCTGCTAATTAATACCCTCCAAAATCAAACTTTTGCATCCCAAAACAGTCTAAATTATGTCACAAAAATAATACATGAACACTCTCCATAAAAATTCTTTTAAAAATACATTCAATAAAATGTAGAAACAAATATGTTGGATGAAGTTAGAATAGTGGAAAAAAAAGAGGAAACAGAAAAAGATGAAGGATAAAAGTAATTATGACAAAAGAAATGAATGAATTTTAATTTGCCAAGTTGAGTAGTGGACCCATTAGAGTCCATTTGTCAATTAATGAATACCCTCACAGAAGTATGAGTTGGTATGCCTCTCCCATAGTAAAATTTTTCGTCATCACTATAATCACTTTACATAAAATAGTACAAATAATTCATTATTTTGTTGTAATTCATACAACATGATAAAAAAAATATTATTTCCTTCCAAACATTCTTTACAATTAATCAATCAATCAATCATAACGTCTTCAATCCAAATACAACAATAATGTTATTGCCCCTAACAGTTCTACAAAGATCGATGAGAACTTTTCTTCTGCGGTCTATGACTATGACCAGAAAGGAAATCAAAAAAGAAGAAAGAAATGATATACCAAAAATAAGAATATGGATCTTAATTTATAAGAGAGAATTGACATTAACATACTTTAGTAAGAAGATCAGATATGAGATTTGCAAATTCATTTCCCTTTCTAGGTGACTTTAAATAAAATAAAATCTTAGGTAAGGGGAGATGAAAGGAAAAAAAATAAAAGAGGTCCATCAATTTTCTACTTAATTATGTAACCTTTGGTCTTCACCTGTAATTCATTGAACAATATAATTAGGAGTCTTTTTATTTTCTTGATAATAATTACTTATAACAATTTAATATTAATTCACCATACAACATGAACAAATTGTAACCGAAAGAATTGATAAATTTGATATTGGCTTAATGTGTAACTCTCGCTTGTAGTATTTAAAATTTACTATTTAATATTTAATTAACAATTTATTAGATGATTAATAGTATTTGTATTTGATAGAGGGACAAAATGGTAATCTAACTTTTGCCTAATATTCTCCCACTTTTAGTATAATATGATGATGATGATATTATATATGACATATGATTATTAATTTCTTATTATATACATATAGATTATAGATGATAAGTATTATTAAATTAGATATTTTAATTATGAATTAATCTAAGGAAATGCAAAAGTCATTAATTAGATATTTTAGTTATGAATTAATCTAAGAAAGTGCAAAAGTCATTAACATGTTAATTAAAATGAAACAATTTAATATTTAAATTAAATAGTTAAATGTTTTATAACATTTTAATATATAGTAGGTGTAAAACCGTAATTCAACTTTTAACTTTTTTTGTTCCCACTTATAGTAATATATGATATATGATATGATATGATATGATATGATGATATATGATATATATGTACCTATGTTGATTTTTGGGCTTGAAAGATAAGTTCATGAGTGCATGTTTTAATAATGCAAATATGTCTAATGTTTTGAAAAGTACTTCAATAATAAAAAGTCTCTTCTTTGAAATGGGTGAATTGAGAACAAAGTTATATTGATTATTGTGGGAGTAGTATCGAGTATTGAAATGGGTGAATTGAGAACAATATTGATTATTGTGGGAGTAGTATCGAGCATTGAGAACAGAGTTAGAGTCTTTTATAACTTCGAAATCCCATAAAACTACGTATCCCGCGCAGGATAGGATAGCATTAATTCTTCATGCGACTCCTCACTGCCTCTGAGAAGGTATATTAGATGGATCCATAGACAAAATATCATCCCATATCCCGGCAAGGTATAAGATTGCCCTTGCAACGTGGGCGAATCGTTGTATCTTTGCTAGGCTCATAGTAATGGTTGTCGGTTAGAGAAACTCCCCACAAGTAAAGTATATATAAATTTCTTCATATTTCTTTTGTTGCATATCTTATTATAAAGCTTAAATGGTTTTCACCCCAGATTCATGTATTGATCCAATTATATTGCTTTCAGTCATTGAGGTCGGTTAATTTTATACTAGAGCCCTATGACTTACTAGTACATTCAATGTACTGATGTCTTTCGACATGCATCTTATTATGATGCAGATACATGTGCTCAGGATCATATATCTTACATTGTTATAGGCTTCATAGACAGATATGATTAGATGCTTCCATTGTTTTCTCAGGATGTTTATTTAACTTATGATTTATGTTAAGTATTTGCAAGATAATATTTAAAGATTTTCTTGAATGTCTACATGTTTATCTATTTTAAGTTTCCGTGTATTGTTTAGAGTCATGTAAGTCATGTAGCCAGGCTAGTGATTCGCTTGGGGATCAAAAATGGTTCTTGAGTGCCAGTTACGTCTAGGGTGTAGCCCTGGGTCATGACATCAGCCTACCCAATATTAAAAACTCAATTATACTACCTAGGGACACATGAAAAAAGTTCATAAACTTAATTAGAACCTCGTCTGACTTCATACGATCTCAGATACACCTCTTAATGCTCTTGCTAATGTATTGACTTAGCCACACTTTATTGCTCTCCTCTAATACTCATAATACTACACTGATACCACTAACACTTATTGCAAAGTAACACTTTAATTCCTCACCTACCTCATGTCAAATCAATCAAATGAAATCTCAAAACTAATATCAACACCCTTATGTCGCTTCCTTTTCATCACGACACTCACCTCAAATTCAATCTTAGTGTCTAGTACTAAACACATATATCAATATAATCTCTCACATACTATACTAGCTTACGACTACTAGATAAAATTAAGAAACATTCGCCCACTAATACCTCATAACAGGTAGTCAATCTAAATCTCAGGACCTACCTATTAACATATTACCTTTACTTTTCCTTTCACAACTGAAGTACTATTTACCTATTTAGTATACATCATTAGTTAATTAGTTCTATAACCCTCTTAATATCACGGGGTTTCCCTTCAAAATCATAAGCGTATCTTAGATCTATCACCTCATGAATACACTACTCATTTATTCAACACCTGTACTTGGTCTTCACTAACACAATGGCACATCGACATAGACTCATTTGTTGTTAAAGTATGGACACCCTTAATAAAATTTCTGGCTTTGCCACTATTAGAATCTATAGCCAAACGGTAGCTATATAAAGTCCATTTAACTTGGAAGCTAGGAATTGAAGTAGAGTAATAAACATTTCTTCGTATTTAATAAAATTAAATCTCGTGTTTAAGTCTTCAATATGAAATTACCTTTATTTGGAAGTTTATTACTCCAAATGTGAAACTTTTCAATATCAATAGAAATTTAATTGGGTCACCAACAATGAATAGAAATCAACACACCATTTTTCACCATTCACTCATATGTAATTACATCTGATTACTCGATCAAATCATGTTTTACTCAATATTTATCCTCGAACATAATATTGACAGTTTCAACAAACAACAAGGTAATCATATCCTTAAATTTGCTTCGGGTATTTATTAAACCGCCCCCTTTGAAAATATACGCTAAGCGTGCAAAATTTATAACTTGTTCGAGGAAAAATGTTGGTACTTCAGAAGGGCTGAGGAATTCTTCGTTCATGTCTTTCCATGCATTAGTGAGTTCCTTTCGAGCCTCAACACATGCCTCTTAGTTTGAAACTCCATATTCTTTCATGTAGCATTCAATGAATGAAGCTACATGGCTTCTTTGTTGTTCGAACTACATGCATAAAAGTAGATTTCAATATGTTGGAGTTGGATCACAGGTCACCCATGTAGGTTAATTCAACCCTCTTAAGAAAATATAAATAAAAAGGAACAAAAAAGAAAAAAATTATTAGGTAAAAATATATCAAAATATATTTTACTCAAACTTTCTTGAAGTCCTAAGAAGTATCTGGAATTCTTTGTTA
>JAJONR010010934.1:0-21220 GCA_029582245.1 Solanum etuberosum | reverse complement strand
TCCATTTACCCGGGAGCCACCAAGATGTATTGTGACTTGCGAGAGGTCTATTCATGGAATGGGATGAAGAAGGATATTTTGGAATGGCTAAATGTTCTAATTGTCAACAAATGAAGGTTGAGCATCAAAAGTCGGGAGGCTTGTCCCAACATATTAGCATTCCTACTTGGAATTGGGAAGATTTGAATATGGACTTTATTGTCAGTTTACCCTGCACCCGACAACAACATGACTCAATTTGGATTATTATGGACCGTGTGATGAAATAGACTCATTTCATTCCCGTCAAGGTTTCTTATTCAGCGGTGGATTATGCTAAGTGGTAGTTGAGGGAAATGATTAGGTTGCATAGAGTGCCCTTATCCATCATTCCCGTCAAGGTTTCGATGATATCTTGATTTACTCTATAAGCGAGGATAAGCATGCCGATCATTTGAGGATTGTGTTGCAAGTCCTCAAAGACCAGCAAATCTTTGAAAAGTTTAGTACATGTGAGTTTTGGTTAATATCAATGGTTTTTTTTATCACATTATTTCTTGTAAGGTTATTGAGATAGACCCTAAGAAAACAGATTCGGTTAAGAGTTTTCCTAGACCTCTATCCTCTTCGGATATTCAAAGTTTCTTGGGTTTGGATAGTTACAATTGAAGGTTTGTTCATGGGTATTCTTTGATTGCCTCTCCATTGACAATATTCATCCAAAAGAAAGTTAAATTCGTATGGTCTGAAGCGTGTGAGAAGAGCTTCCAAGAATTGAAAGATAGACTTACTTCCGCTCCGGTGTTAACTTTACCGGTAGGATATGATGGGTTTGTTGTTTATTGTGATGCTTCAAGGATTGGACAAGAGTTTTTCCTTATGGAAAATTTGAAGTTTATTTCTTATGCTTCACGACAACTTAAGATTTATGAAAATAACTATCCTACCCATGATTTGGAACCAGCGGCGGTTGTTTTTGCATTAAAGATTTAAAGGCATTTCTTATCTGGTGTTCATGTTACCGACTACAAAAGTTTACAATATGTTTTCAAGCAAAAGTATCTAAATCTTCACCAATTGAGGTTGCTTGAGTTACTAAAGGATTATGACACGAGTGTCCTCTATCACCCCGGCAAGGCGAATGTTGTGGCGGATGTTCTTAGTCGCTTATCAATGGGTAGTGTTACTAATATTGAGGATGATAAAAAGAAATTGGTTTGAGATGTTCATAGATTAGCCTGATTGAGTGTTCGGTTGGTTGAGTCTACCAAAGGCTGTGTTATGGTCCAGAATGGTTTAGAATCGTCTTTGTGTCAGATGTGAAAACCAATCAATGTCTTGATCTTATTTTGGTTGAATTGAAGGAAGCAGTGCTTAAGAAGTCCATTGAGGCTTTCTCCCAAGGGGAAAATGGTGTGCTTCGGTATCAAGGTCATTTGCGTGTTCCCAATGTTGATGATTTAAGGGAAAAGATTTTTCCGGAAGCCCATAGTTCTCGATATTCCATTTACCCGGGAGCCACCAAGATGTATTGTGACTTGCGAGAGGTCTATTCGTGGAATGGGATGAAGAAGGATATTTTGGAATGGCTAAATGTTCTAATTGTTAACAAATGAAGGTTGAGCATCAAAAGTCGGGAGGCTTGTCCCAACATATTAGCATTCCTACTTGGAATTGGGAAGATTTGAATATGGACTTTATTGTCAGTTTACCCTGCACCCGACAACAACATGACTCGATTTGGATTATTATGGACCGTGTGATGAAATAGACTCATTTCATTCCCGTCAAGGTTTCTTATTCAGCGGTGGATTATGCTAAGTGGTAGTTGAGGGAAATGATTAGGTTGCATAGAGTGCCCTTATCCATCATTCCTGTCAAGGTTTCGATGACATCTTGATTTACTCTATAAGCGAGGATAAGCATGCCGATCATTTGAGGATTGTGTTGCAAGTCCTCAAAGACCAGTAAATCTTTGCAAAGTTTAGTACATGTGAGTTTTGGTTAAGATCAATGGTTTTTCTTGATCACACTGTTTCATGTAAGGTTATTGAGATAGACCCTAAGAAAACAGATGCGGTTAAGAGTTGGCCTAGACTTCTATCCCCTTCGGATATTCAAAGTTTCTTGGGTTTGGATAGTTACTTTGAAGGTTTGTTCAAGGGTGTTCTTTGATTGCCTCTACATTAACAACATTGACCCAAAAGAAAGTTAAGTTCGTATGGTCTGAAGCTTTTGAGAAGAGTTTTCAAGAATTGAAAGATAGACTTACCTCCGCTCCGGTGTTGACTTTACTGGTAGGATGTGATGGGTTTGTTGTTTATTGTGATGCTTCAAGGATTGGACTAGAGTTTTTCCTTATGTAAAATGGGAAGGTTATTTCTTATGCTTCACGACAACTTAAGATTCATGAAAAGAACTATCCTACCCATGTTTGGAACTAGCGGCGGTTGTTTTTTGCATTAAAGATTTGGAGGCATTGCTTATATGGTGTTCATGTTGATGTATTTACCGACTACAAAAGTTTGCAATATGTTTTCAAGCAAAAGTATCTAAATCTTCACCAATTGAGGTGGCTTGAGTTACTAAAGGATTATGACACGAGTGTCCTCTATAACCCCGGCAAGGCGAATATTGTGGCGGATGCTCTTAGTCGCTTATCAATAGGTAGTGTTACTAATATTGAGGATGATAAAAATAAATTGGTGTGAGATGTTCATAGATTAGCCCGATTGAGTGTTCGGTTGGTTGACTCCACCAAAGGCGTTGTTATGGTCTAGAATGGTTTAGAATCGTCTTTGTGTCAGATGTGAAAATCAAGCAAGGTCTTGATCTGATTTTTGTTGAATTGAAGGAAGCAGTGTTTAAGAAGTCCATTGAGGCTTTCTCCCAATGGGAAAATGGTGTGCTTCGGTATCAAGCTCATTTGTGTGTTCCCAATGTTGATGATTTAAGGGAAAATATTTTTTTGAAAGCCCATAGTTCTCTATATTCCATTCATCCGCGAGCCACCAAGATGTATTGTGACTTGCGAGAGGTCTATTGGTGGAATGGGATGAAAAAGGATATTGCGGAATGGATAAATGTTCTAATTGTCAATAAATGAAAGTTGAGCATCAAAAGTCGGGAGGCTTGTCCCAACATATTAGCATTCCTACTTGGAATTGGGAAGATTGTAATATGGACTTTATTGTTAGTTTACCCTTCACCCGAAAACAACATGACTTGATTTGGATTATTATGGACCGTGTGATGAAATCGACTCATTTCATTTCCGTCAAGGTTTCTTATTCAGCGGAGGATTATACTATGTGGCAATTGAGGGAAATGGTTAGGTTGCATGGAGTCCCCTTATCCATTATCTTCGATCTGGGTAACCAATTCACTTCTCAGTTTTGGAAATCATTTCAAACGGGCCTTGGTACTTGTGTTAAGCTTAGTACGACCTTTTTCCCTCAAACCGATGGGTAAGCGAAGCGTACTATCCATACTTTGGAATATATGTTGAGAGCTTGTATGATTGAAGTCAAGGGAAATTGGGATGATCATTTTCCTTTTATTGAGTTTGCTCACAATAATAGCTATCATTCAAGCATTGGTATGACTCCATTTGAGTCTCTTTATGGTAGGAGGTTTAGATCTCCTATAGGTTGGTTTGAGGTTGGTGAGGTTGCCTTGATAGGTTTTTAGTTGGTACATGAGGCTATGGAGAAAGTTCGGCTCATTAGAGAAAGGTTAAAATCATCTCAAAGTCGACAAAAGTCCTATGCCGATGTTAGAAGAAGAGACTTTAAGTTTGATAGAAATGATTGGGTCTACTTGAAAATTTCACCATGAAGGGTGTAATGAGATTTGCAAAGAAAGGAAAGCTTAGTCCCCATTATGTGGGCCCATATCAGATTTTGAGGCTTTTTGGCAAGGTTGCTTTTGAAATTGAATTGCCTAATGATTTAGCATTGGAGCATTCGGTATTCCATGTCTCCTTGTTGAAAAAATGTTTTGGAGATCCGACATCAGTTGTTTCCTTTGAAGTTTTGGGAGTTAAAGAAAGTATTTCCTATGAAGAAGTTTCGGTTGAGATTTTGGACCGATAAGTTAAGAAGTTGAGAAATAAGAAAGTTACATCCGTGAAAGTCTTATGGAGGAATCAAAGATTTGAGGGTGCTATATGGGAGGCCGAGGCCGATATGAAATTCCTATCCCCATATATTTCCCTCTGACCCTACTTTAGTGTGAGGTATCTAGTTCCTCATGGTCCATTCTTTTGTCTTTGTCATTCTCATGTTTCCTCATGCATGCATGCTCATGAAAACTTAATTTTTGAGAAAATGAGGTAACTTGATGATTTCTTCATGATTATATGCATTTGATTGTGATTTTCATGTATACCCTATGAAATGATATTTTGAATATGTTTGATCTAGAAGTTGATGTTCCTCCTTGGTTATGTATTGTTAATGAAGTTTCATTCTTGTTGGATTGTTAGATATCTTCCCCTATTCTCCTTATGTTTTCTTGAATCCCATTTTAGGATGAATGTCCCCAAGGGGGAGATATTGTAACACCTCAGAATTTGAAAAAGGAAGAAAATGAATTTTTGGGTTGCAGACTGTGTCTATGATTCCCATCTACGGACCGTAGAAGCTTCTACGGGCTGTAGATGGATACCATAGGAAGTGGGAAAATAATTTTTCTAAAATTAAGTCCTAGTATCCTTTTTACGGTTCACCAGGACGATCTGTCATTCTATATACGAGTCGTAGATAGGTCTCGTAGGTGACTCCCAGACTTAGTGGAATTTTAAGGTTAAAGTTGGTTTCTATGGTTGGCATGTACGGACCGTAGGAAGACCTACGAACCATACATGGGTTCCATCAAAATATTTCCAAATTAAGGGTCCCTGATCCATTTCTACGGTTGACCAGGACGGTCCGTAGATGCGGATCGTCAGTACAAACCGTAGGAATGGGTCGACAGTTATTTTTAATGACTTTTAAGTCTTTTTCCTAATTGATTAATATCTAAACTAATTATTTTGATCCTAATCCTAAGCCCTATATAAGTTCCTTAAGCCTTAAAACTACCCATTCTAAATCATTCTTCTAAAATTCCTGAATTTTCTCCAAGATCACTCCCAAAATCCTCTCAAGAAATAAGAAAGTTGAAGGCTAGGGTTTAGCTTGAAAAGCTCCAATTCACCATTAATTGTGGACATTGATGCTAAGGTATGATAGTATTCACCTATGGAGTCCTTTCCTCTATAGGGTTCCTAAATTCTCTAATTTTACAAGTTAGATTCTCCAATCAAAGTTACGATTTTATTCAATCTTCATGGGTTCTTTTTAATTATGATCTAACTGATTGTTTTCTGTCTTTTTATGTATAGATTGAAGTAATTACATGTTTTTAAGTTAAACTCACATGAAACCATGCATGATCCATGATTTCTTTGGCGAAGATTTATACCAATGACCCATTGATAATCGACTAAGAGCATCCGCCACCACATTCGCCTTAACGGGGTGATAGAGAACACTCATGTTATAATCCTTTAGTAACTCAAGCCACCTCCTTTGGCGAAGATTTAGATCCTTTTGCTTGAACACATATTGCAAGCTTTTGTGGTCGGTAAAGACATCAATATGAACACCATATAAGTAATGCCTCCAAATCTTTAAGGGAAAAACAACGCCGCTAGTTCCAAATCATGGGTAGGATAGTTCCTTTCATGAATTTTAAGTTGTTGTGAAGCATAAGTAATCACTTTTCCATTTTGCATAAGGACACACCCTAGTACAATCCTTGAAGCATCACAATAAGCAAAAAACCTATCGAACTTTTCTCGTAGAGTCAATACTGGAGCGGAGGTGAGTCTATCTTTCAATTCTTGGAAACTCTTCTCACACGCTTCCGACCATAAGCATTTAACCTTCTTTTGGGTCAAAATTGTCAATAGAGAGGCAATAAAAGAAAACCCTTCCACAAATCTTCTATAATAACCAGCCAACCCTAAGAAACATTGAATATCCGAAGGGAATAGAGATCTAGGACAACTCTTAACCATATCCATCTTTTTAGGATCTACCTCAATGCCCTTACCGTAAATAATGTGACCAAGGAAAGCCACAGATCTCAACCAAAACTCACATTTACTAATCTTTGCAAATACTTGTTGGTCCTTGGGAACTTGCAATACAACCCTCAAATGATCGGTGTGCTCATCCTCACTGCTTGAGTAAATCAATATGTCATCGATAAGCACAATCACAAACATGTCTAAATATTATCGAAACACTCTATTCATCAATTCCAAAAATGTGGCTAGAAAATTAGTCAAGCCAAACGACATTATCAAAAACTCATAATTACCATACTGATTCCAAAAATCCATCTTCGAAATGTCATCTTCCTTGACCCTCAATTGGTGATAGCCCGACCGGAGGTCGATCTTAGAGAAGTAACTTTCTACTTGTAGTTGATCAAATAAATAATCTATCCTTAGAAGAGGATATTTATTCTTAATGGTAACCTTGTTCAATTATCGGTAATGAATACACATGTGAAGTGAACCATCCTTCTTATGAACAAACAAAACTGAAGCACCCCATGAAGAGATACTCGGTCGGATGAAACCCTTATCCAACAAGTCCTTCAATTGCTCTTTCAATTCCTTACGTTCTGTCGGAGTCATACGTTAAGGAGGAATATAGATATGTTGCGTATCTGGGAGAAGGTCAATACCGAAATCTATTTCCCTTTTGGGAGGAACGCCGTGTAGATCATCTGGGAACACTTTCAGAAACTCATTCACAACGGAGACCAACTCAAGAGTAGGGGTTTCAGAATCCATATACCTAACCCAAACAAGATGATATATGCAACCCTTAGAAATCATCTTTCTAGTTTTAAGACAAGAGAAAAGCTGATCCTTAGGCATATAATTTCCCCCTTTCCACTCTAGGACAAGTTTATTTGGAAATTGAAACTTGACCACTCAGGTTGTACAATCAACAGAAGCATAACAAGAATGGAGCCAATTCATACCAAGAATAACATTTAAATCTAACATATAAAGCTATATTAAATCAACATGAGTTACTTTATGGGGTAAGGAGACGGTACAATTTCTTTAGACTCTCTTAGCCACAATAGATTCACCAATAGGGGTAGAGACAGAAAAAGGGTCGATAAACTCATCTGGAAGAACATCAAACCTCATATCTACATATGGTGTCACAAAAGACAAGGTAGCACTGGGATCAAACAAAGCATAAACATCAAGGTGAAAGACTTTCAACATACCGGTAACAACATCGAGAGAACCCTCTTGTTCATGACGAGTTTGAAGTGCATAGAATTGGTTTTGCTTTGGAGAACTTGAACCCGAACTACTAGGCGGAGCTTGCCTACCATCCCTTCCCTTGTCAAGTCTAGATGGACAATCCTTCAAGCAGTGACCACTCTTGCCACAACAAAAACAATTATCCGTGCCCATCAAGAATTTTCCCGAATGAATCTTGCCACACTTTTGGCATGCATGAACCGAAGAACAATTTCCACCACCATTTCCTCCTTAGGCTTAAGGTTAGACACTCTATCTTTGTTGAACTTAGGAGTAGGAGCATTGGAGGATCCTTTACCGGAAAACCTTTGTCGGAACTTAGAACAACATGTCCATCGGACCTTGAATGTTAAAAGTCACAATCACCAGTCTATGCCCTCGTTGCCTCCCTTGAATTTTCCTTAAGTTTCCCCTCTTCAATTTATTAAACATTAATCAGTAGACTAGAAATGTGCCTTTACTTAATGAACATGGAGGTAGAACATTCCTTAACCACCATTTCGGACACACCCAAAATAGACTTACTTATCCCGGCCCTAGAGTCGGCAACCATAGTTGGAACATACCTAAATAATTGTGTGAACTTCAAGTCATACTCCTTCATACTTATATTACCTTGACGAAGGTTAATGAACTCAAGTACCTTTGTCTCACTCATCTCAAGGGGAAAGAACCTATCAAAGAAAAACAACCTTAAACTTTTCCCAATCAAGAAGACGCGTATTAACCACCATCTCTTCCTTCCATTGGTTGAACCAAACTTGAGCACCACCCTTAAGTTGATAAGCGGCCAATTCCTCCTTTTCCACCGATGTCACTCCCATGATCATCAATACCTTGTATACCTCATTAATGAACTTTTGAGGATCTTTCTCATCTTTGGAACCATGAAAATTCGGGGGGATTCATCCTAGTGAATTCCCGTACTCTAGTTTCCGTCGTACCCATATTTGGGTTCATGGGGACTATAGCCTCCCTATTGTCTTGGGCCGTCATGTCTTGGGCCAACACTTGAAAAGCAACTTGAAACTCCACATTAGTCACTTGTTCGGCCAAAGTGTCGGCTGGAACTTGAGGAGCTTTTTGTTCCACATTCTCATTCGCATTCCTTCACATGATGCTGTTCGAGATTCCATATCCTAAAAAGCATCGGATAAGGATTATGAGAGAAACATATAGAGTTACACTATATCACACGACTTTAGAGTAATGAAAGAAGTAGAATTTCCTAAAAGTCGTATAGCCTCTTATTCATAAATGTGACGTGCTTTACACTCATGAACAAGACTCTACTTGACGTGGCTTATGAGACATCCTAGGACCTTTGTAAATCTTGTGCTCTGAATATCAAGTTTGTCAAGACCGAAAGTCCACCCTAGATGTGACATGGCGTATAAGACCCCGAGAGGCCCTACAAAAGCCACTTTGCATACATAATACAAGATAAAAAAATAAAGAGTTCAAAAGAGATAGTCTTATAACATAAAGAGTTTGACAAAAGTGGAAGTCTAACATAAGTCTCAATAACCATCTGATACATCATAAGGAAAGTGATTGGGAAGTAACCTATACATCACATACAAAATCTGAAAATGGAAATAAAATAAAGCAATAAAAGCATCTCAGTGCTCGGAACATGAGCACTCACCAAATCTTCAAGATCAATGAAACCAAACTAGCTACGAGTATGGGAGGTAGGAGCGTAGGATCCTACATTAGTGAAACAATGTAGGAACAAGTATGCATTAGTGCATGAAATGTACTAAGTATGAGGCAATATGCATAAACATAGGCATGATATCATAAATGACTTAAAATCAAGTAGACATGATCATATTGAAACATTCAAAAGCTTTAAAGAAGAGATGACATGAAAAAATGGTCAAGTACATACATAAAGGACTTGAGAAAAGCTTTGAAGAAATCGTAATCATTTTGTGGGATATTAGCTAACTGACATAAGACCATGAGAGCTATATCATGAAATCCGATATATCCCTCATATCGAAAGAAGGGGAATATACTTGCTAAGGTAGAATCCATACATAATATCATTTGCTAAAGTGGATCCACTAGCTAGGTCATTTAAGATAATCCCATAGGGGCATATAGTTTGGGACTAGAGGTTGCTACTAGAGACTACCCTATTTGAGCCTCCACCTCAAAGCCCTCTCAGTGCTAAATCTAAATTCCAACATAATAGAGAACGTCAAATATCATTTCAACATAGGAAAGAAAATGATCAATACCAATCCATAACTTTCAAGATCAAAACATAGAATAGCTCTTTAAACATAATTCAACACATATGAGAAAACCTTTCATCAATATGAATTCATTTATGAGAAATACCTTTCACAATCATGATCATCACAGTGAGTGAGAAATTATTTCACAATAGCACTGATACTTTCCTTTCAAAGCATCCACAAATCATTTATAATCATTTCATAAAAAACATGCATACCTTCAAAATTCTTAATTCATAGTTCATGAGTTCATTATAGGATCATGGTTGAAAAACATATTTAGGCATGGATAAATGTTATTTCAAATAAATATTATTGACTAACATTAAATAATCCATAAGAGACTTAATCAACCATAACAAATCATAATCGGATGAAATCCACATTTATTAAATTGAAACCTTAATTAGTTCAATTGAAATTGAATTAAAAAGTTGTAATCCTTGGGGAACCATGGAGGAAAAGACTCTATGGGTGAATACACACATACCTCAATGTTAGAAGCCCAAAGAGAATGGAGAATTGGAGACTTGGATGAACCCTAACTCTTCTTCTTCTTCCTTAGCCTTGAGAAAATTTGGGGAGTGGATTTGGTCAAGTTTAGGAATTTTAGGAGAATGAATTTAAAATGGGTACATTAGGGGTCTTAAACCATTAAATAGGGCTTAAGGGTAGAAGGTAAGACGACATAGTTTTACTTTAAAATAATTAGAGAAAAGACCCTAAAACCCTTTAAAAATAACTGCC
Organism: Solanum etuberosum; assembly: GCA_029582245.1. Lineage (NCBI taxonomy): Eukaryota > Viridiplantae > Streptophyta > Magnoliopsida > Solanales > Solanaceae > Solanum > Solanum etuberosum. Next base: position 10,903 of record JAJONR010010934.1, on the reverse strand, counting down.
TACGGTTTCGACCTATGGACTCTACGGTCCATACTGGTCAACTGTAGACCAAGTACTAGGATCATGATTTCACCTATCTTTTGACAAAACGTTTTTGCGGTTTGTAGGTCTTTCTACGGTCCGTAGAAACCAACTTTGATCCTAGAAATTTCACAAAGTATGGGACTCACCTACGAGACCTATCTACGACTCGTACAAGGAATGACAGACTGTCTTAGTGAACCGTACAAAAGGTACTGAGACTTGTTTTGAAAAGAAATATTTTCCTTTTCCTACATTTGCCATCTACGTCCCGTAGAAGCTTCTGTTGTCCTTAGATGGGACCCGTAAAACCAGACGTCAGTCAAAAGATCTCTTTTCATCCTTTTCCAAATTTCGAGGTGTTATACTTTTTAAGCTCTACTTAAAACTCGTCTTTAGTTTCTCAAAAATCAATTTAAGACAAAATAAGTTAGTTAAAATAATTTTCAATGCTAACTCGGTAATAAATCAATAATAACTAAATAATAGGATTTATGTTGAAAAATTGATATGAATAATCAACTCAAGAATCTCAATGGAAGATATTATAGCAACTCAAAAATCAAGAATAGAATTCAGAACTCAGCAACGAAACTCATCTCAAGAATTATCAAAGCTATGGATGTAACCCTAGATTATTCTTTAGTGATAGAAATTTAATGTAGGGTGTGAAGATGAACTTAGTCCATCACTATGAGTTGCCTTACATACCTGGAAGAACAAAGTTCTTGGCAAAATTGGTAAAAATTTGAAGAACGCACGAAACCCTAGCTTTCTCCTATCGGATCCTTGCTCTAAGATTTGGAAGTGTTAATAAACGTAAAAGGATTGATTAACATTGTTTAAACCCTTAACTAGGTGTAAAAACATCGTGATTTAGGCTTAGAAGGGGTTGGACAAGATTAAACTACCCCCCTTAAAAACTGTCAAAAATCTTATATTGGTGTATTTATGGTTCGTGGTTTGCTCTACGGACCGTAAATCTCATCCGTAGAATTTATATTGAATTTTATGGTTCAAAATCGTATTCTACGGGTGCAATCTATAGAAGTTTCTACGGCCCGTATAAATGATCCGTAGGAATTGGACCCCAAAATCTGACTTCTCTGAAGTTTTTGACGAGTTGATAGTTTGGGTTGTCAAAATTTCCACGACCCGTAGAAGCAAGTCGTAGGAACTGCCTTTAGGAAACTCTGATGTGACAGTCTCTAGTAAAACAGTCATAAACTTTTACTCTCTATTCGAAATGAGGCAAACTTGGTGGCGTTTGAAAGAGGACACCTTTAACATGATAGGACATTGGTCACCTAATTCGTTTTATGCTAAGAGATGTAATCGTTTGAAATTGACCTATGTAGAATCTTATGTCAAAACTTAATCAGTAAGGAAACTTTCAACTCAACTTTGTGCTAGGGGGTTCTAGTGACTTTAATTCATATCAAAATCCATTCACATACTAAAGAATTGACTTTAACATCTATGAACAATTTAATAATCACCTGGTACAACCTTATATGCAAATGAAGAATAATTCAGATCTTAACTTAAAATTTTTTAGGGGTGTAGCAATGATGACAAAGGTGGTTCGCTATGCTAATAGTGATTTTCAAGACAAAAGTGGTTAGTGGTGGTGACAGGTGATTATGGATAGAGTTATGGTAAAAATTATCCACACAAAAAGTTACCGTTTAATGATATTGAATTTTGTTTAGGACTTAATGATTTTTTTTTTGCGAATATATACCACTAGACAAAGAGTCTAGAAGTTTTTAATTAATACAAGAAAATTCAATAGAAATAAGTACAAGCAAGGGGGGATAGGCCTTACATTGTCAATTCTAATGAGGTAACAAACCTCTACTAATTAACAAAAATGAAGAAAATAAGAGCTAGAGAGAACTAGGTATTCTATGATCATCACAAAATTTATAATACACTCTGTGATGATATTACTAATGAGAATGCTTAAATAATGCACAAATATAAAATCCAAGAAGAAAGTTGAGTTATCAACCTCAAACTTACTTTTACAAATATGTGAATTAAAAATGATAGATAGCTCATCTAAAGTAACTTGTAGCATTTTCCTCTTGTCTTCTTCTTCAAATCTGTCCAATAAAACTTGATAGTTCTTCATTTTTTCTTGGATGTATTGGATCTTGTTGAAGCTATTGACACCGTCATATAATTCTGCTTTGCCAGTCGCATCGGTAGATGCCTTAGAACAAACTCTCATGTCACTTTACCATCCCCACTATGTTGCCTTCCATATGTCTTCTTTCTGTGTTTGTTGCTTCCACTTCTTTGATGCCTAGATGAGATATTCACATCTCTAGCCACTTTATCAAAGCATATGTCCTACATATTATCTTCCTCATCCTCATCAAATAATCATCGCCCAAATCAACAGCATAAGCCTTAATTGGACTAAATCCTGATGCTACAGCCTTTTATTCATTCTTCTTTGAAATTGTACTTTTTGATAAAAAAAATTAGAGCATGTGGACTTAATTTTCTATTCAAAAGAGGAGGTGAAACATGCTCTTCTCATCAATCAAATCATCCCACCTAGACGGACTCTTCTCCCACTATTTTTCTTTCGAAATAATCAAATCATTTGTGAAATTAGCATGAGAGAGTGGTGACATACCTTTCACCAAAATTTTATCATTCCCTCTGGACGATAAGAGATGCTCAAATTCACCTTGATGTTTATCAGGTGAATCTAGGAAAGTATATACAGACAAATTAAGACATATTCAGATAAATTAAGACATATTTAGACAAAATAAGTACTTCAAATTTAAATAAATATATTTAATGACCTAAAATTTGAACCATTCAAATTCAAATCTAAATTAAGTGCAAACAAATATGTACGTAATATTTAAATAAATATACTTAATGGCTTAAAATTTGAACCATTCAAATTCAAATCTACATTAAGTGCAAATAAATAATTACTTAAAATTTAAATAAATATACTTAATTGCGTGAAATTTAAACCATGCAAATTCAAATCTACATTAAGTGCAAACAAATGAGGTTATATATGTTCAACTTGCATTCCATACAATTGTTAGTAAAAAAAGTACTGTATTATTTTTATGTATTCCACTTTTATAATTATAAAGAATGTTGTACTTTAAAGAGAGTTCTCTTAGTTTAAAGATAACTCAGAATGTTATTGATTAATTAGTTCAGGTTCACTTAGTCTTGCACTTCACTCTGAAGTTTTACTTTTTGATCGACTTTTCATCTATTAAGTTGCTAGATATTAGAGATACTGTTAATAGTCTTGCATTCTCTTTCATCAAATAGGTAAATTAGACATATAAATTACTTTGCCATAGAATCTATTGAAACAAATAAAAAATCAAAAGCACAAAATGCACAATGTTTAATCAGACTCCACTAATTTATTCTAGGCCTTATTTATTTGTATTTAGTGAAAATCTTAATCTTAATCATTCAGATCTCAGTTATTAAAATTTTCTATTAATTTTCAAGGTATGAATCTTAATCATTAAGTGAATTTGTTTTTATTATTTTACAATCACTTAATGCGGCTGGATCTGAATCATTCAAATCTTAAGATGCCTATTCAACAATTTGTACAAAGATAATAATTCACTATTTCTTCATCTACTTTCACCCAACACCCACAACTACCATCGCCATCAATCACCACCACCTTCCATCCACAACCACCATTCTCATCTCAAACGTAGATGTCAATCACCAAAATCAATCATCATCGCCATTAGTCACTATTTGCAATCATCATCACCAACCATTATTACATCCAGTTAATCACTACAGACAATTACTACTATTAATCAATATTATATATCACTAACTGTCATCACCATCACCATCACCATGTGCTATCAATATCATTTCACTACTAATTATTAGTGTCATTACCAACAATCACGGTTAATCAATATTGTCAACTATCCACAACTATCATCATCATTCCACAACATTCCAAATCAACAAACAAAATCACTATCATTAGTCACCATCATCATTATTTTTCATATAAAAAATTTAAAATATTTTATTAATATAATATTAGATTAAATTAGTATTTTATTTAATATAACAACCCTTTTCTTCATTGTGGATGAGCTAATTGTGAAAGAAATTGGGTGAGAAAATTTAGTTATGGGTGAGCTAACGACCCATCCTATCATTGCCGGTTGAATGTAAAAACTTTATGGTGTTTGTTTTATGATGCTTCCTATTCAGATTTGGGTGCTATGTTGATGCAGGACAACAATTTTTAGCCTATGCTTCAAGGCTATTGAAGCTTCATGAATAAACTACTAAATTCATGATTTAGAGTTGATAGTGGTAGTGTTTGCGCTTAAGATCTGGTGACACTATCTTTATAGTGTCAAGTGTCAAGTGTTCATAGTTCATCAGAGTCTACATCATATTTTCATTCAAACAGATTTAAATATGAGACATAGGAAGAGGATGGAAGGATTTAAATCTGAGATATAGGAAAAGGTTGGAGTTGCTGAAGGATTATGATGTGACCATCCAGTGCCACCCAGGCAAGACCAATGTGGTGATAGATGCATTAAGCTGGAAGACAATTAGCATGGGTATTTTGTCTTTCTTGGAAATGTCTAAGCGATCCTTAGCTAGTGAGATTTAGACTCTAACATCTAAGTTCATGCAATTGAGAATTTCATAAAAGGGTGGGGTGTTGGCCGGTATTGAGGTTAAGCCAACTTTTATCAAAGAAATCAATGTTAAACAATTGGAGGACGAGTAATTGAACCAACTCGAGAACAAAATGGTGTCTGGGGAGGCCTTAGACGCCACACTCGACATATATGGGGTACTCAGTTTTAGAGGGCAGATTTGTGTTCCTCGAATTGATAACTTGATTCATAAGGTGTTGACACAATTGTTTGTGTTATTCGATTTATCTAGGTGTAACCAAAATATATCGGGACTTGAGAAAACTCTATTGGTGGCCAGGGATGAAGAAAGACATAGCGTAATATATTTTCAAGTGTCGGAAGTATCAACATGTGAAATATAAGCATCAAAGGCCTGCAAGATTGCTCTAGAGGATGTCCATTCTAGAGTCAAAGTGGGAAAGAATATCCATGGACTTCGTGGTGAGACTCCTTAAAATCTTGGGAAAGTATGACTCAATTTGAGTCATTGTGGATAAGTTGACTAAATCAACCCACTTTATTCCGGTCAAAGTGAATTACAACTCTAAATAGTTTCCTAAGATTTATGTCAAAGAAATAGTGAGGTTGCATGGGGTGCTCCTTTCTATCATATCAGATTGTGTTACACATTTAACGTCTATGTTTTGGGGAAATTTGCATGAAGAGTTAGGCACCCAACTCACTTTCAGCACAACATTTCATCCTTAGACCGATGGTCAATCAGAAAAGACAATTTAGATGTTGGAGGACATGCTGAGAGCATGTGTGATGGACTTTAGGGGTCATTTGGACTAGTTATTACCCTTGTGCAAGTTCTCATACAAAGTAAATATCACACCAGTATTGACATAACACTATTTGAAACACTTTATGAGAGGAGATGTTGATCACCCATAAGATGGTTTGAAGCTGGTGATGTGAAGCTCTGGTATGGATCTAGTAAGGGAAGCTCATGAGATGGTAAAAGACACCAAATGAAACTGTTGGTAGTCCAAAGAAGACAAAAGGAATATATGTATGAAAAGGTAGGGGATATGACCTTTCAAGTTGGTGAGCAAGTTATATTAAAGGTGTCACCAATGAAAGAGGTGATGTTGTTTGGCAAAAAGGATATTCTTAGCCCTCAGTATATTTGTCCATTTGAGATTCTTAATAGTGTGGAGCCAATGACTTACATGTTAACATTATTGCCTGTTTGTTCGGGGTCCATGTATTTTTCCATGTATCCATGTTGAAAATATACCATGGGAATGGGAATTACATTATCAAGTAAGATTCAGTCTTGCTAGATAAGGACATTTAGTATGATGAGGATTCAGTTGCTATTCTTGATCGGGATAATTGAAAATTGAGGACAAAGGAGGTCAGATCGGTAAAAGTTCAATGAAAGCATCGTCTAGTTGAGAAAACCACTTGAGAAATCTAGAGGTTCATGTGGGACAAGTACCCTCACTTGTTTGGGGATTCATCTACTATTTTATTCTTCTTTTAGCTCATCTTTTCTTGTTAGATCGTTCAAGAATGAACGATGGGTAAATTGATATCTATTGTAAGCCCTTTACATCGGTACGTTTGAACTAATTATGAAGAAATTAGGCAAAAAAACCTTTTGGAGTAGTGAGTTAAAATTTTCAAACTAGGCTACACATGGATGAAATCTAAGCAGGGTGACGTCTGGGTAAAATGTCTAAGCTTAAGTTGATTTTTCTATTAGCTAAGATGTTAATATGTCTATAGGATTTTCGGAAGTGAATTCGGCTAAGTAGAACTCTCATAATCTAACTTGGCTTGAATGGATTACCTTAGAATGTCAAGGTTTGAATGTGTTTTATGAAATGGTCTCTTTTTAGAGGATTTTTGAGATTTTGTCTCATGCAAGCCGCTACAGCGGTAGGCAGGCCTCTATGGTACACTAAATAAATCCACGGTATAACAAAATATCCCACTACGACACCAATGTAATGCACACATTACATAACTTGGAAACAATCAACCATTACCTACCTCGAATAAAGGCTTGGAATCTCTATTGGACTTGAGTCTTTTCTCTGTTACGAATCCTAGCTTGTTCTTGGCCTACGATCAACAATAAAAGTATAACAATCAATCGTCACTGACCTAATTATACCTGGATTATAATTTAAGCCCAAACTCCAGGCCAATTTCATGATTATCCGACTTAAACTAGGAATTTTTCACCATTAAATCAACAAAAACCTCCCTAGGGTTGTCACCATAGATTCTAAGACTTAAGAATCAATTTACTAAATTAGGGGAATAATTTACTTACCTTTACAATGATTATGATGGAAAATGAATGAAAAATGTCCTAGGCTATCTTTGCATTTCTCCAAAACGTTCTTGTTTGACTATGGATAGTTTTGGGGAGTTTTCTATATTTTAGCAACTTACCTCGTCGTAGCGGCCCAATCTCACTATAGAAGTCTTTATATAGTATTTTTAGTACAACGCATTGTTAGGAAAATAAAAGGAATGAAACTGAAATGATAACTTGTTGACAATCTCATGTAATGAAGGTGATTATTTACGTGTAGTTACAAGTGGGATTTTCTTTGATTGTGATTGTGATTATGATTATGTGACTATCAATTGGTTGGGTACCACACCTGGTACATGATATATCTTGGTTGGCTCGGGTACCATGCTAGTACATATTATTGGTTGACTCAGATATCACGCTTGGTAAGAGATATCTTTCGGTTGGCTGGGGTACCACACCTGGTACATAATATCGGTTGGCTTGGGCACCACGCCTAGTACATATTACTATATGGTTGGCTCGGGTACCACGCCTGGTATAGGTTACTATATGGTTGGTTCGTGTACCACACCTGGTACATGTTTGACTATTCTCTTGCATGTTGGTTTCTTGAGTTAACATGGCTTGTTTATGATGGTGTGGGGTATGCTTCATGTAAATATTAAGTCAAGATTGGTGACTGAGAGTCTTGTTGTACTACTGACTTGGTTGATGTATGTGTTGTCTTGTCTCTACTGTATTCTAGTTATGTGATTACATTCATATCTTTGGAGTTGACCGATGATCCTACCAGCACTATGGTTTTGTATACTGATACTACACCTTTTTTTTTTTTGAGGACATGTCATCTTTAGGTGGCTGTTACGTGACCTCAACTATGATTCCCACTTTATCTGAATCCGAGGGTGAGCTACTTCCTCCAGGCTGCCACAGATTCATCTTTATTTCTTAGTCCATATGTTCATACTTAGACTCTTTAGTTCTTAAGTTTTTGGGGTGCATCCCCGTATTCTAGACTATGTATATATTTTGGTACAGAACTTTCAGGTTTTAAGAGGTTGATTATGTCTGAGAATGTGACTTCGTGGTTTAAATTTATGAAAGACTATTTCTTTTTTAGTTGTTTGGTGTAGTGCTTCCTAGTAGAAAGTTAATTTTCCCACTAGGGGTTTAGAGTGGGTGGTCTCATGACAGGTTGGATCGTGACAAAATTGATATCAAATTCCTAGGTTTGTTGATCTTGTCGTACTAAAACAAGTCTAGTAGAGTCTTGTAGAATGGTACGAAGATGTCTGTACTTTTCTTCAAGAGGTTACAAGACTTTAGGAAATTATCTCTTCTTTCTTCCTTCGTGCTATTACTTGACTCCAATTGGTTTCAGGTGATCCCATTTGGTATATGACCTCTTTCATTCTTTTGTCTGCCGATAATGGATACTCGATGTTATAGAGTTAGGGTACCCGTTCCAGTGGCAGAACCGACGGTGCAAGGGCGAGGCAGAGGAAGATGCAGGGGCAAAGGAAGGGTGACACCCGTCAAGGTGGAGCTCAGGCTGAGTCTGGGTCAAGGCATGCAACCGCTCCCCACCCTAAGATCATGTTGAGGAGGAGGTTGAGGTAAAGTTTGAGAATGGTGTGGAACCAGAGGCGACGACACATGTTGGGGGTATATGTTTTCCTCCTATGTAGTTTGAGGTGGTTCAACAAGTGTTATTTTTTCTGAGTGGGTCGGCAGGAACTGGAGCTACTCCCGTTGTTGCGGCTACTCAGTTTTCAGTTACTCATCCTATTGCAATCGTAGCCGCCAGAATGGATGAAGCTTCAGGCAAAGAGACCATCTTACGTCCGGTACTAGGTCCCGTTATTAGTGGAGAAGAACATAAGCTACTGACTGAGTTTCTGAAACCCAGTGTTCCACACTATAAAGAGTGAGGATGCTTTTGAGTTTATTCTGGACCATTATGAGAGACTGTATAAATTGGGTATTGTACATCAACATGGGGTAGAGTTTGTTATCTTTCAGTTGTAGGGTGATGCTAAGCAGTGGTGGAGGGTCTATGTGGAGTGTCGTTCATCAGTTCTGCCTCCATTGACTTGTACCCAGTTCCATGCTCTATTTCTGAAGAAGTATGTACCCCGAATTCTCAGGGACCGTAAGAAGGATGTGTTTCTGGCTTTGTAATAAGGTAGCATCTCTGTAGCAATATATGAGGTTAATTTCCACGCCTTGTCTCGCTACGCTACTCAACTTGTGGCACTGAAGAAGAGATGGTTCGGTTATATGTATAAGGCCAGAATACAGAGCTGCAAACCCTATTTGAAAATATGTTTTTTTATAAATACTAAAAATATTTTTTGTCCATGCAAAATCTCAACAATAAGTAACTGAAATTAAATAGAAACAAAAGCTAAGAACCATAATTGATCAGAAGAAATGGGGGGGGGGGGAGGGGGGGAGAAGAGAGAAAATTGGAGAAAAAATGCTCACAATTTATGTAAGAATAATAGCTAATATGAATATTCATATTATCCGTTAATTAATCTAATAATTTTTTATACATATCAAAGACTAATATTTCATTCATTTTCAGTGTATTTATATGACGAGCGAACATGATTGAAAGAGTGAAGATTGATGATTATGATGATGGTGTTTTCTTCCATTTTTGGTAAGTTTTATTTTTTGTGCTTTCTTATATCAATCACTACTTTATTTTCTCAATTACATCCCTGTTTTTCACACCTATGACGAAATGAATGGAGGGGAGCCAAATCCAATATATTGTAATTTTTATCAAATTTAGAGAGTAGTTTTCTAAAATTAGTTGACTTAACTATGGTTATGATATTTGTTAATATAATATAATATTGACCTTTAAATTTTAAATAAGACACATGACTCTTATCTAGAGGTGCACTTGACGAAATGAATGGATAAATGTATTTGAAGTAATTATGACATGACTCTTAATTGCTCCTGAAGTAATTATGACCATAACTGGCGGGCATCATTTAGAATATATTTTCTTTATTTTAGATAAATGTATTTGAAGTTTACTATGTGCATAACATTGATAATGATTATCATAAATATTTTAATATTTTATTTTAATACAAAATATATTTCTTACAAAATATTATTACACAATATTTGAGTATGATTGTTATAGAGAGCTAAATTTTTACAAAGACTATACCACTATAATAAATGTCACTATTGATATGGGTAGAATGTTGTTATAAAGAAATAAAATATAATGAATGTCACTATTGTTATGGTTCTAGGAGGCTTTATTTTTGAGATTATATGGAATAAATTTGGTGGGGTTGGATTGAAATTGAAACTATAGATTCAAAGAATATCTTAATTGTTTGAGCATGATTAATTCGGATTTCCACTACATAGGGCTTCATTTGGAGAGAAGTGTTTTCTATCAAGGCCCTCCGCAAGAGCGAAAACTGCAGTACCAGAAATATCAGCCAACACAAAATTATCAAAAGGACCCTCGGGATTTGTTCAGAACCCCGTATACACAAATCATATAAGCAAATCAATTATACTTGATGTTCCAAACTCAATGGAACCATTGAAATACGAATCTGAGGTCTTCTTGACTTGAAATCCGTGAAAACTGCAAAAAACTAATACAACGCCTAAAATGCTAAATCAAGATCGGAACCTCTCAAAAATCAACCAAGACCTCATCTAGGCCTAGAATCATCCTATGAATCCAGCGGAACTCTTGGAATTCTGATCCAAACCCCAAATATTGACTAAAGTTAACCCAAAGACTAAATTTTCACAATTTTCTAATTTAAGATCTCAAATCCTCAAAAAGACTTTGAAACTAAAATTGAAAACTCTCATAGACTAGCTTCCACCTTCTGTGACTGATGGAATC
>JAJONR010010926.1:0-10289 GCA_029582245.1 Solanum etuberosum | reverse complement strand
GCCAGTCATACCTCTATACCTCTGGCAGGGTATATTGGGTCCTCTCGATGGGGCGTATACATCGGACTCCACATTTAGCTCATGTGGTTTTATGTCGGTTATTAGTAGCTCCCACAGTGAGATTCTAGTGTAGTGACAAGGTTATCAGATACAGTTCAATATTCAGTTTCAGCAGGTTATAAACGTGGTCATTGCATTCAGTTAGTTCATGTTCAGTATTTCCAGTACAATATCATGCTTATCTTACATCATTGCTCAGTTATATGCTTTGTTCAGTTATGTATATTGTTCAGCTTTATTCTACCATGCATGCTCAGTACCTTTCATGTACTGACGCATACTCTGCGCTATATCTTCTCGCGATGTAGGTTTAGGTCCTCGGAAGTAAGATCACGCATAGATCGGTTCCCGATCTCTAGTTCAGCATCTTCTCGCGATGTAGGTTTAGGTCCTCGGAAGTAAGATCACGCATAGATCGGTTCCCGATCTCTAGTTCAGCAGCATCAGTGATGAGTCCTCATTCTTCGAGGATGATTGACATGATTACCCTTCTACTTTCAGTCTTTAGTTTCAGTTTTTGCTAGATTTAGCTGGGGCATGTCCCAACATTTCTAGTCAGTTAGAGGCTTTATTTCAAACATAGTTAGATTCAGTTTTATCTTGGATTTTGATATTTCATTTGTTGTTAAACTCTCAGATTATATATTCAGACTTATAATGGGTATTCCCCATCACTTTCAGTTTATCTCATGTTTAAACTTCCTCACAGAATGATCTCATTTCAGTTATCATAGTATGCTTATGTTATGCCAACTCAAGGTTAGCTTGGGGTCACTCGTGATCCTAGATCCCGTGTCCACGTCCTGGGGGGTTGCTCGGGGTGTGACAAGTTGCTCAACGTACGTATGTGGAAATACTATTAAATATGTACATATGTATAGACAGAAGCAAATCGATCGACTTAGTCTATGCAGTTTACCAATCAAAAATTAATAGACACGTACAAAAATTAGAACCAAGACTTGAGAATTTTTTTTTATCGTCTTTATCGATGAAAGTGTATCAAATAAAAAACAACAGTGTTAAACCAAAAAATATTAGCGATCTAATGGTAGAACCGTACCCCATTCGCAGTACTTATAACCTAGATTGTATTTTTCAAATGATGCATTTTGTAATTGCGTAATTTTAAAAAATTGATGAATTGAACTTTTCATTTTTACAAAATCGACAGAATTCGTATGTTTTAATATTTTCTCTCGTCAATTAACGAATGGGCTCTGTCTATTTCTCATGAAGCACTTGTATTATTCTTTTTGTAAGTTGTCACTTGTAATTATGAACAATTGTAGGAAAAAAAATTGTATTTAGCTATGATTTTTTTCCGTAGAAAATAGTTGAATTATTCACTATAAATTTTAAGCCGTCACTATTTAACACCTTACATATTTTGTGGCCTTTTTTTTGTTGTCACTAAATCACAGATTGATTAGAGACAGTAAAATCTTGTCACCAATATCTATATTATTAGTGAAGAAAATAAATTTCATAATTAAATCTAAATTTTTATAGCTAAAACTTATAATATTTAACTACCAACTCTAATTTATCGATATTGTAACAACATATTTTTTTAGATGAACTTTTTTTGTGTCTAAAAATTAATAAATTTTAAGACAAAATATAATTTGTCAAGAATTAGATACATTATTAGTTACGAAATAATGTGTCACCGGTAACTTTAAATTCGTGACTAACACTACTTAACAAATGGCGCCAATTAATTTTTTGGTGGGAAACTTTAGTGGACAAAATTTTGCTACGGATTTTAATGTTTCGTCACTAAAAATATGTGTCTCATATATTTAACCAATGAACAAATGTGATGATACAATTATCAATTTTTTTATTACAAAAAATTAATTACAAACAATTAAATTAAACAAGAAGACATGAACTTTTCTAACTTAATAAAGACAAAAAGTTAATGAATCTGTTACTTCACCTTATTATTTAAAAATAAATTTTATAGGTCTTCGTGAAAATTTTATTTAATGTTTAAATTCATACTCAATTTAGATGTGTTATTGTTTCACCCTAAAAAGTTTAGAGTGAAAATTTATTTAATACATGAATCAATTTGTTTAACTTTTGAAGTGCAAGAGGTTTTTTTTGGAAACAGTACCAACAACAAGATTTGAATAATCACAACAATAAAAGCGCAAATAAATAAATAAATCACAAACTAGTAAACAGGTAAATTGTTCATATATTTAATAAGTGAGTGAAATAACAAACTTTGAAAAATAATTCATCAAACATGACTTACAGACCCTTAATATAAGGATAAAGAAAAATTGATGTGGAGAATCCTAAACCACACTTAGACATGCAAAACGTTAAAGACATAAATTGTCCATAGGACCACATGAACGTCTAAAACAATAATAATAAAAAGAGAAACACACTACTATAAAGACTTTATATATTATTGGTTGGGTTTGGATCTTGATCATTAATATTGTTTAGTTATAGGTCATCCAGCAAAGTCACGACATCATCATTATTCCAATTTAGTAACTCAATCAATGAAGGACTTTTTGGAATGTCACTACAGTAGTTCTGGGAGTTATTCATTTGAATTTATGTATTCATTGGGGGGATCTCCTCTGAAGGGTTCATTTGTGGTGTCATTGTGGTTGGAGGCATGGATTGAGGGACATTGGATTGTAGACCCCTCATCACTAACATTATTTTTCATTTCTTCACGTACTAGTTCAAGGCTCTTCTTGATCACATAACTTAGATCGTTGAGATCGATTGGATTCGTGCCAACGGAAATAGTTTTTTCATTCAACACATCATGCATCTCATTCGTAATTTCCTTTACCCTATTTTCCTTTCTTACCTTTAATAGGTTTTTCTTTAACTTATTGATTCTTTTCTCTGTGAATTCATCTCTTGTCACCATATTTTTTTATCAGTCCGTCGTTTCCAATTCTTTAAACTTTCGAAAGGTGTTGATTGCTGCACCATGATTGGGAAACACCTTAGGTTCATCACTATAAGGACTATATATGATGGCAGCCATTTCTATGTCACAAAGAGTCATGAGTTCTTGTGCCTTTTTCAAGAACCCTATGTGTCTTTTCTTGTATGAGACTTTTCTATCAGTTTCATTTTCAATCAAAGCATATATTACTTTGTTTCTAGGCATGGCTAACGAGGAGGAATATGAGCATATATGTGTTTGTACAAGAATAACTTTATTTTTGTTGTTGTTCTTATTCTTCTCTTTGCCTAAGATTGACCCATATATATATATGAATTTTTTGGATAGTTTGAATTAGAGAATTATTTATTGTCAAAAATAACTTATTTGGAATAAATTTAAATGAGAGTGTATCATCTTGAATTATATGTAGCTTTTGGATCCGGTCTTATACTAGCTAAATTTTTGAGTCAATCTTTTCTTATAAGGAAAAGAATTAGTGTTGTTTAAATTTAAAATAGTAGTATCCACAAAACATTGTCATAAGTTTATAGCAAATATGTTTTATTATAGTATTACATTATTATTTTTTCCAATTTTGGAAAAAATTATATTTAGAAGAAATTTTATACTACTTTCAAATATTTTAAAAATTAAATCCGACTTAATTGTGTTTTTTTTATTATATGATACGCACCAAACTATTACATGACCCTCAATGAAATTATTTTTAAAATTAGTTTAGAGGTTAATCAATATTCTATAATTGTAAAAATATAAATAATCAAAATGATATGTGTACACATAATAGATAAAATAAAAATATAAAAGTTAATCTTTTAGAGAAATATTTTGTCACGACCCAATTTTTTGAATTATGATGGCACCTGTTATAACCCACCAGTAGGTAAGGTAACCTGTAACCTAGAACGACAAGTAATAGGTAGAAGGATAGAACCAATGCGATAGCAAAATTTAATTATAGAAACAGAAGATAAAGCGGAAGTAAGATAAAATTTATATACATAAGAGGATCCCTCCGAGAACCTAGAAGTCACAAGTATAGAAATGCTAAACAAAATAGTAGAAGTCCAAAAAAGGACCCAAAATAAAAGATTTGTCCCAAAATCAAAAGACTAGCCAACAAAATAAAAATGGACACAAGTAAATTCCAGAACGTCATGTGCCTACCCTTGTCTTTGGATATGACAACTGTATAATCTCGATATCAATATTGGTAACTGGTTCCCACACCTGTATAACAAAATAGATTCAGAGTGTAGTATGAGTACCCAAACAATATGTACTTAGTAGGCATCATAGGCCGACTGAGTAATAGAAGTAAAGGTAATACAAAATGCAAAAACTAAACATGAAGAGGTCAAACAATGGGAAACAAAAAGGAACGCATAAGAGTGTACTAAGAATAGATAAGAAGTAAGTACACCTAGTTAAACTTAACTAGACGCCAACAAGCACATAAGGTACACTAGTGAGCAAGTTTAAGTAAAACCTGAACAGACCCCCATAACCTGTAAGGTACACATAATAGCTAGAAACTAATAAGAGAACTTGAGGATATTACAAGAACTTGCACAATCTCTCCCAGAAAAGAATTTTGGAAAAGTGATCAAATAATAAAACAAGATCACCCAGTTAGAACTTGAATCAGATCAAAAGGTACATCAAAATTAAATCTTCCAGTTAGAAGTTGAATCGGATCCAAGGGAAATATAAGATAGGACCTCTCCGTCAGAACTCTAATTTGATAAAAGGGTTTTAAAATAGATTCACCAACTCAGAACATGAATCGGGTCAAAGGGAAATATAAGATAGGACCTCTTTGTCATTACTTGAATAAGATCAACGAGAACATAATCACATAGACTTAAACTGACCAAAAGGGATGATATAAGCGGGGAATGAACCTGGCTTAAAGAGATGCACCGGGAGCCTCAAACAGGAGCAATAATAAGCTAAACATGCTCTAACAATAGAAAACATAATCCAGTGACTCCAATATCCCTTTTCCATCACCACTTCGGCTAAAGGAAAAGCACAAGACCGCCTTAGAATCATTAGGGACCAACTCCTACTCATACTCCACAAGTAGATGCTAAATCACCAGTACGCCCAAAATAACCTGTGTACACGCCGTGTCTATCTAAAGGATAAAACAAAAATACAAAAGACCAAGCTGAGCTAAGTAGTCTCTTAACTATCATACCCCAATATGCTATATAAGTCTCCAAGGAACTAAGTTGTTGAAACACCTCAAGAATTTCTAAGCTAAGACCAACATCATTTTGTATCACCTCATACGTCTACTCTTAAAATCTGAATCATTCAAATGAAGTATATGAGCTTGAACTAGGTGATGCCATACTTGTTAAGGTGTATTAAAAGGATCCCTCCCAGAACCTAGAAGTTACAAGTATAGAAATGCTAAACGAAAGAGTAGAAGTCCCAAAAAGGACCTAAAATAAAAAGACTTGTCCCAAAATCAAAAGAGTAGCCAACAAAATACAAATGGACACAAGTAACTTCCAGAACATCATGTGCCTACCCTTGCCTTTGGATCTGGAAACTGTAATCACTACAACAAATTCTATTATAAGGGACAAATAATTTCATCACTAAAAATCTTGTGAGACGAAAAATAATTCGTCAAGCAGTCGTCACTAAATGTGTGTCGCTAAAAGTATACAAAAATGATTTAGAGCTTCGTCGCTAAAAGTATTATATTAACTACAAAAAGAAAATCATCCCCAAATACTTAAAAATTTGTGACAAATTTATTCGTGGTAAAAAGTATTTTTTTAATATAGTTAATAGTATGCTTTGTCACTAAAAAGGTTATTACTACCGACAAAATTATATCGTTGCAAATTATTTTACTTCAATCACTGACGACATCAATTGTCTCTAAAGTTATATGTATTTGAGTATTTCGTAGTTGAACAAAATCTAATTTCGTCACTAATGACTATATTTTAAATACTAAAAAATATTTTGTTCTTAAATGTACTAATTAGGGATAAATTTATTATTATAAAAAAGGTTAATATTTTCCTATTATCTGCCCATTTCAATTATTTTAACCCCTCCCCAGGAGCTCCCACATTATGCTTTCTTGGGGACTTGAACTCACAACCTGAAGGTTGGAAGTGAGGAGGCTTACCATCTAATCAATTCTCTCTAGTCTCTCATTTTCATTTTATTTTTATCTTCATTCACTTATTTAAAATTTAACTTCTGTAGAAATAATATATTATATGATTATTTATACACATACACAAATGCAGAAAAATTACCACCCACAATTCATTCAAATGTAGATTATATTTTAATTAAACTATATATTTCTTAACATATATTTAAATATATTCAGTACGATTCTGTCATTTTATTTATTTATTTTTATAAATTTTAAAAATTATTCAGTACAATTATAAATTTATATAAAATTAAACTTTCGATTATATTAAAAAAATTGAATTATCGGTTCAATTCCATCAGTAAATCAATTGTTTTGAAAAAAACATCGATACCCATAACTATTGTACTTCATCATAATATATTTGAAATCCTAGTTGGTTCATATCTTTCATCTGTACTTTCATTTTTTAGTTTATTTCAATTTTCACACTGATGGAAAAAGTTAATAGAAATTCATGAAATATTTCACACCTTTTCAAAGTTTAAGTTTTTAAGTCGATGTTATCTCTGTATAGTTGTTGTATGTACATATGTGGAATTACTATTAAATATGTACATATTGTTAGACAGAAGCAAACAGATCGACTTAGTCTATACAGTTTACCAACCACAAATCAATAGACACGTACAAAAATTAGCACCAAGACTTGGGAATTTATTTTTTTATCGTCTTTATTGATGAAAATGTAACGAACTAATTCTGTCATTAGGGAAAAGCCAATGGAGAAAGAATTGGGGCCAGAAAACTTTTTGGTAGTAACTTGAAATTTCCTAACCTAGTTCAAATTTGAAAGAAATCGGAGTCAGTAAGGTCTAGGGAAATATGGTAATGAATGAAAGATCTAATAATGAATTTGATCACATGAGTAGATAGCTAAGACGTTAAGGAACCCGTACGACTTTATGGAATCGAATTTGGGGGAGTAGATCTCTCGAAACTGATCTTAGCGTGAATGGATATTTTCTGAGTGTCATGGGATGAAGATGTGTTGTGAAATGGGGGTTTGGAACTCTTAAATTAGCTCACTATTTCCGTGCAAGCCGCCAAGGCTAGATTTTCCCGCCAGGGCGGGGCTGCTATAGCGGGATGAGGTCCGTTGTGGCAGGACAGTCGCGACTTAAGTCGGAAATAAATCCCAAAAATGCTATTATTCTACAATTTTCGTTTTTGAGAGCTAGGAGGCGACCCTAGACGAGTTCTTGACAGTTTTCCATAAATTTGGTGCTAAAGGTAAGGTTTCCACTCCCCAATTCCATTTTTCGATCCGTAGAACGTAAAATCTTTATTGTATATCATTGAGGGAGGGTTTTGAACGGTTTTGGATGGTGGGAAAAACCCTAGCTGCACCTTAGGATCATAATTTGGGTCTTGGGTTATTGGGTTTGTCATGATCCGGGGAAATTAGACCTTAAATATTGATCCCTGTATTGAATTGTTTGTTTGTAGACCTAGAGCAAGCGGAAAGAATCCGGAAAGGGAAGAATCAAGTTTCTTAGGAGGATTCAAGCTTTTGTTCGAGGTAGGTGATGGTTGTGATTTCATGTTTGTGAGATGTATGTTAGTAATTTCTTCATTGTAATGCATGTATGTATGCGAATGTTGCACTATTGATCACGCCTATTGTTAATGAGTATGAATGAACGATTGTATGCCATGAATCAACACTTGATTGTACGATTATGAGAATATACATTGTGATTGTGATTGTGGTATGTTGAGTGGATCGGATGTCACGATCTGACATACTAACTGGGATCGGATGTCACGTACTGACATACATATTAGAACGGGTGTCACGATCTGACACACTAACTTGGAACGGGTGTCACGATCCCGCACACTAACAATTTAGGTATGGGTTCCGTGAGATGACCAATGACTTGTTATACATGCACTTAATGTTGAGAATGTGGAATTGTACATTGATCCTGAAATGATATTGATATTGTATATGTTCGGTGTATGCATGTTTATGATGTTGTAATGACTTGCTTATATTGCACTTAGTGGGATAGTTGTGTGATCCTACCAGTACACTGTGGTTGTGTACTAATATAGCACTTGCTCTTTCTTTGTTGAGTACAGGTCATCTTCAAGCGGCTACTGACAGACCTCGTTTAGAAGATCAGTGATCGTCATCGAATTCAAGGGTGAGCCAGTTCTTCCGGGCTGCCTTGAGTTCTCCTTTTTGTGTAGTCCATTTCTTCGGACTTAGACTAGTTCTTTAGCTAATTCTCTTGTTTCGTTTGGGTTGTACCCATTTCTTTAGACTATGGTTCCTTCTTAGAGTTTTGGTACATTGACTTTCAAGTTCTAGGGGTATTTCCACATTAGTTGTTAGATGTTAGTTGAACTTTCAGAGTTTATGGGGACTCCGGATTAATTATATAGTTATTTAAACCTGCTTCTGTAGCTTTAAATGTGTAGTACTTTAGTTAAGTTGATTAGTTGGACTGTAGTTTTGGTTCCCTCTGGGTAGTTTTGGTTTCCCACCAGAGGATTAGTGTGGGTGCCACTCACGACGGTCTGGGTCGTGACAGAAAGTGTATCAAATAAAAAACAAAAGTGTTAAACCAACAAATATTAGCAATCTAGTCGTAGAAACGTACCCCAATCATGGTACTTATAACCTAGATTGTATTTTTTCAATTGATGCATTTTGTAATTGCGTAATTTAAGAAAATTGATGAATTGAACTTTTTTATTTCTACAAAATCGACCAAATTCGTTGGTTTTAATATTTTCCCTCGTCAATTAACGAATGGACTCTGTCTATTTCTTATGAAGAACTTGTATTATTCTTTTAGTAGGTTGTCACTTGTAATTATGAATAATTGTAGGAAAAAAAATTGTATTTAGCTACAAAAAAAATTCCGTAGCAAATAGTTGAATTATTCACTACAAATTTTAAGTAGTCACTATTTAACACCTTACATATTTTGTGACATTTTTTTTGTCGTCACTAAATCACAGATTGATTAGAGAAAATAAAATCTTGTCACCAATTATAATATTTAACTACCAACTCTAATTTGTCAATATTGTAACAACATATTTTTTTGTGTCCAAAAATTAATGAATTTTAAGATAAAATATAATTTGTCATGAATTAGATACATTATTAGTGACGAAATAATGTGTCACCGATAACTTTAAATTCATGACCAACACTACTTAACAAATGGTGCCAGTTAATTTTTTGGTGGGAAACTTTAGTGGACAAAACTTTGCTACGGATTTTTATGTTTCGTCACTTAAAGTATGTGTCTCATATTTAACTAATTTACAAAGATGATGATACAATTATCAATATTTTGATTATAAAAATTAATGATAAACAATTAAATTAAACAAGAAGACATGAACTTTTCTAACTTAATAAAGCCAAAAAGTTAATAAATATCTTACTTCACCTTATTATTTGAAAATCAATATTTTATAGGTCTTCGTGATAATTTTCTTTAATGTTTAAATTCATATTCAATTTTAGATGTGTTATTGTTTCACCCTAAAAAGTTTAGAGTGAAAAATTATTTAATACATGAATCAATTTGTTTAACTTTTGAAGTGCAAGAGGTTTTTTTGAAAACAGTACCAACAATAAGATTTGAATAATCACAATAATAAAAGCACAAATAAATAAATAAATCACAAACTAGTAAACATGTAAATTGTTCATATATTTAATAAGTGAATGAAATAACAAACTTTGAAAAATAATTCATCAAACACGACTTACAGACCCTTAATATAAGGATAAAGAAAAATTGATGTGGAGAATCCTATACCACACTTAGACATGCAAAACGTTAAAGACATAAATTGTCCATAGGACCACATGAACATCTAAAACAATAATAATAAAAAGAGAAACACACTACTCTAAAGACTTTATATATTATTGGTTGGGTTTGGATCTTGATCATTAATATTGTGTAGTGATAGGTCATCCAGCAAAGTCACGACATCATCATTATTTCAATTTAGTAACTCAATCAATGAAGGACTTTCTGGAATGTCACTAGAGTAGTTCTGGGAGTTATTCATTTGAATTAATGTACCCATTGGGGGGATCTC
>JAJONR010010915.1:0-11369 GCA_029582245.1 Solanum etuberosum | reverse complement strand
GGAAGTGTGCTGACTTGGTCAATCGATCAGCGATGACCCAAATGCTGTCAACACCTCTAGAAGTTCGAGGTAAACCTGCCACAAAGTATATAGTGAAGCGATCCAACTTCCACTTCGTTATGGGAATCTCTGAAACTCTCCAACAATTCTCAAGTGCTCGGCCTTTACCTGCTGGAAACTCAGCCAACTAGACACATAGTCTGCAATATCTCTCCTCATTCCTCTCCACCAATAATGCTGCCCCAATTCAGGATACATCTTCATGGTGCATGAATGGATAGAGTATGTAGAATCATGGGCCTCACGAAGTATGAGCTGGATCAAACCCCCAACTCTCGGAACACAAATGTGACCTGCAAACCTTAAAACCTCATCTTAATCTAAGGTAGCCTGACCGGAATCACCCGCTAACACCCGATCTCGAATAGCCACCAAGGCCTCATCCTCAAACTAATGACCACCGATCTGATCAAGAAAGGAAGACTAAACTCCCACATAGGCTAAGACACCCCTAGAATCTGAAACATCCAATCGTATCACATTATTAGCTAAGAATTGAATGTCCAAAGCTAAAGGCCGCTCCAAAATATACAGGAAGGCGAAACTGCACATACTCACCACCTTTCAGCTTAATGCATCTGCTACCACATTCGCATAGCCTGGATGATAGAGAATAAAGAGGTCATAGTCCTCGAGACGCTCACTCCAATGACGCTGCCACCTATTAAGGGCCCACTGGCTCATAAAGTATTGAAGACTCCTGTGATTAGTGTAGATCTCAGAAAGAACTCCATACAAGTAGTGCCTCCAGATCGTAAGCACAAAACTACTGCCACAAACTCCAAGTCATAAGTGGGGTAGTTGCGCTCATGCAACTTATGGTGCCTCAACGTGTAAACAATAACCCAACCCTGATGCATCTATACACAATCCAACCAACATCGGATGCGTCACAATATAGCATGAAACCCTCACCCTTAACTGAAAGAGTCAATATAGGAGCAGTAGTCAGCAACTCATGTAGCTTCTAAAAGATCAACTCACACTCCTTAGACCACTCAAAAGGAATATCTAGGGGAGTTAACCAGGTCAGAGGTGCTGCAAAAATGGAGAATCCATTCACAAAACATCTGTCGTAGCCCACTAATCTGATGAAAATCTGAATCTTAGTTACCGAAGAGGGCCTAGCCCAATCATGTATAGACTCAATCTTTACAGATCTACCATGCTGCTATCCTTGGAAACAACGTGCGTAAGAATGCTACGAACTCAAGCCAAAACTCACACTTTGAGAACTTGACATAAATTTTCCGACCTCTCAAAGTCTAGAGCACAATCCTCAAATGCTACTCATGATAACTCCTACTCCGTGAGTATATTAGAATGTCATCTATGAACACAATGACAAATGAATCAAGATACGATCTTAACACCTGCGTCATCGATTCCATAAAGGTAGGAGTGGCATTAGTCAACCCAAAAGACATCACCAGGAACTCATAGTTACCATATCAAGTCCTAAATGTAGTCTTAGGCCTATTTGCTGCCCTAATACTATGTTGATGGTAACCGAACCTCAAATCAATCTTTGAAAACACTACGACAACCTGAAGGTGGTCACACAAATCATCAATCCTTTGCATGGGGTAATGGTTCGTTACCATCACATTATTCATCTCCCTATAATCAATACTCATACGCTTCGTAACTTCCTTCTTCTTCACAAAGAGAACAGGAGAGCCCCTAAGTGATACAATAGGACTTATTAATTCCTTACCCAAACGGTCCTAATGGTGAACACTAGCTTTGCAGGAGCTATGCGATATGGCAGAATAGAAATGGGCTGACTACCCCACTCTAACTTAATGGAAAATTCAATATCACGCTTTAAAGGGGGGGCTAGGTAGGTAGGTAGGAAACACATCCACAAAGTAAAGGAAAACCGGAAAGGACTCAACTAGAGGGACCTCCCTACTAACATCACCCACATATGCAAAATAAGATAAGAATCCTCTAGCCACTACCCTCCGATCCCAAACAAAAGAGATAACTCCAAATGGTATGCTACTAAAGGAGCCTTGACACACCACTGCGGGAATGCCAGGCATGGATAAGGTAACAATCTTAAAGAAACAATCTAAGACCGCACTGTAGGGGGATAACCAGTCCATGGCTAGAATCACGTCGAAATCAAGGATCTCAAGAAGTATAAGGTCAACATAGGTGTCATGCCCCTCGATAGTAACAAAGCAAGATTGAAACACATGATCCAATATTAAAGACACACCCATAGGGGTCGACACATGCAACGACACTTCCATAGGCTCAAAAATCATCCCCATACGAGAACCATAATAAATAGACACATATTAATAGGTAGACCCCTGATCCAATAAATTCAGGGCAGGCTGAAAAAATAAAATAATCGTAGGTATGATCACATCCCCTAATCCCTCTGCCTCTGCCCTGGATGGAGCTTCATAGAAATGGCCCTGTATGCCTTTGCCAAGGCCATCTGTCCTACCAGACCTACCTCCCTAGGAACCACTCCAAATACCCTAGTGCCGACTGCGTCCTGACCCTTACCTCGACCCCAAGCTGGGAGTAGGTAGAGCTAGTAAAGCTAGGGGAGCTGCTTGTGGAGCAAGAGCAATCCCCCTGTGCAAAGGGTAATCTATGCCGAGTGATCCAACTCTCCATAATTGAAGCAACCTAGAGATGATCGACTTCCAAAAGAACAGACACCATGGACTGAATCACAAGATTGGTACCCATGAATCTGACTGTAGCGAACCTCACTTCGGCTATACCGTCACCCTGTAAAGTCTACAATGAGGCCTGAACAGGCCGACTGGGTTGACCCTTCTGGAACCGTTGTCGGGTTCAATCATAACTGTCTCTTGACAATGAACGGGACCCACTGTAGTTGCCCTTGTATCCAGCTCTCTTGTCGTTACCCTCTTTGGCCTCACGATGGAGCTGCTCAGTAGTGCGGGCTGATAACGCTCAACTACACTTCTTCCGATTCAAATATAGGCGGTCACTAATAAGTATAAACCCAACGAAGAGTTGGGGTCGATCTCACAGGGAGTGATACGGTAAAGAATTCAATTACGAATTAAAGATGTGTTCTAATCTTTTGTAGAAGTAAAAGGGTACGAAACATAAAATAAATAACGAAGTTTCAATGATCAATATCAATGGGGGATTTAGTAACCAATTGTTAACAAAATGTAATTATCATGAGATTTGAATGATTAGAGAGAGGATCTTAGGCATGTGATCAATGGAATACTAATTTTGCTTAATGGGTGATTATTAATTTCTTTAAGTTGTTGAATCTCAATGGGTAGGATAGGTTTTAAATATATAGCCATCTATCGATCAACTATCATGTTTTGAGTGAGTTCTCTCGAACCTCAATAAGCTTAACAATACCAAACAACCCAATTCCTTAATTAAACCCACTTTCTCAAGCTGGGTTGTAAAAATGCAAATCAATACAACTATTAATCACTCATTGTACTCTATAACTCTATCTAATGCAAGCATAGAGAGCTAAACTAGAACCGAATTTGTAACTTCAGTTCATCAATTAAAACATGAATAAACAATTGAACCCATTTCAAAACAACATTAAATCCAGAAATTAACAATATCCAAAAGCTAATTTATGTATTCGATTACATGATCACACCCCTAAGGGAAGGGGTTTTATCCAACCATAGCAAAAATTAACCGTTACCAAAAAGATTATCCATCCGAATTGTCAAAAATCTGCAATACTCAATGCCAAAATTAAAGCTAGAATCCTAAATCCTCAAATACAAGATCCAAATCTTCTTCAAGAATGTTGAACAATATAAAAAAATATGTAAAAGCTCTAAAAAACTGGGCAATAAAATGTGTGGGAACTCTTCCTCCTCTTTCAAAAAATGAAGTTATACATTCCGAAAAACGTCCCAAAATCTCAGCATAGAGTCAACTCAGAGAAATTAGTCGGGATCACCAATCGACTCGACGATCCACCGAGTTGCAATTCTTCTCGCCTTTTGGCTTGGCTCCTGCATCCAATTGTTCTGGAAGTTTAGGCGAGTTGGGTCTTTATTACCGATTTATTCGGCGCCTCACCGAATCATCATTTGCTCGCCAAGTTGGCTTGGTACATGGGCTATTTTGCTGGAATATTTGGCAGGATGGAGGCTCACTCGGCCAGTCGCCGAGTGACTTTTGCGAGCTCCAACTTCTCTTTTCTTCAGCCTTTCCAACTTTTTCGCTCCTTTTCGTATCGTAATGTCCTTGCTTTGTTCTTAAGCCTTTATTGCTGCATATCAACACATTAACATACGTTCTGAGCACAAAATAGGAATTGAGGACACTAATTCGTTGTTTTATAACCCCTAAATGAGTCAAAATTCCCGACTCATCAACACCTCCAATTTAAAAATATGCTTGTCCTCAAGTAATACACAGGATCAATAAGGCCAAAAGGGATGTCTACAAATAGTGCTCCTTGAGACTCAACATGAATGCACACAAGGTTCAATCCACACATGCAATGTTCAATTGTACACTAAAAGTTTTAAACTATGACTAGCCATCATCAAATAGAGTTCAAGCTCACAATACTCACTTCAAATGCAATTTCATGCTCAACAAGAGTATTCAAATTCCCTTACATCAAGAATGATTCCATGCTCTCACAAAGCCAATCAAGGATTATAATTAAGGAATCAAAATCAACTCTCACACTATGAATGAGAAAAATATGCATGATTTCACCCATAGGCTTGCCTGTATTTTCCAACCAACACATCACTCGGCTCATGCAAGACCACAAAGGTCTTTCAAGGCTTGTAATTGGGCTGAGTATACGGGTATGATCATTTTGGCTTAGTGACTTTTACCTTCATGAAGCATGGCTCAAATTTTACTTTTTTCCATTTTTTTTGACTTTCAAAACTCATCCTTGGCCTCTTAATAGCGCACACGAGTTTTCTTTTTGTTATAGCTCATCAGACACCCCTTTTATTTCCACAACATTGCACAATGGATACAAATCTATCATTTCTTTTCTTTTTCTCTTTTTACCATTTTCTCTCTTTCTCTTTTTTATATGGAGGGCTTCCATCATTTTTTCACACATGCCTTCAAGGATGAATTTTCAATTTCTTTCTCGATTTCTTTCGTCATTCTTACCACACCCCCAACTTAGGCTTTTGGCCTAAGTTGGCAATTCAAACAAACCAATGCTTCACGAAGGTTTTAGGTGTAGAGAACAAGGTCATTTGCGTTCATGTTTCATCCAACGAAAAGTTTAGGCTCAAGTGGTGCTAAGCTAGGATCACACACTCATAAAGTGGTCACACAAAGGTATATCAATTAGGTTCACTCTCATAAATTTATGCCTAAGATCATTTCTTTCATTCACCAATGTTAGTCAATCGGACCAACGGGGCAAGTTCTAAGTATCATCATGCACACTTTTCAAGTAAGCCTCACCAAACATGGCACTCAACACAATTATCGATCACAACTCTACAAGTTAAGTTTGCATGCAACGATCATTACAAGACTCACATCGACAATCTGACTAGTCACAACAAGATGCTAAGAGTTCACACGTGAATTATGCAACTCAAATTGCCTTGTTAGACTTGCACAAACATATCGTTCATCAATAACACTATTCAAGTCATCGGTCTTAACCAAAACCGACACTTGAATGTACAAGGGAAAATTTGCAACATTCACTATCAAGCAAACAAGAGAGGTACCAATGAGTCAAAACCAACATTCACTATTAAAGCATTCATAGAGAAGTTTGAACAAAAAACACCAAAAAAACAAAATATCCAAAAGAACGAAATAAAAACAGAATACAACTAAAAGGATAGGTATAAGAATACCTTAACCCCACCAAAATAAGTATGTAGTGTCCTCAATGTGAAATAAAAACTGAATTATATCAACAGTACACAAAATGAAGGGAGAATAAGAATCCCCTTGTCAGGCGAGGCCTGAGGTGAACTCTATGCATCTGGGTTATCTTCAACCTGGGCATCAGTGCCTAGCTCGACTCCAGCTTTGGAGGTCTGTGCAACTATCTTCTTTGTGGGCTGAGACCCACTAGAGCCAATCATGGATGTGTCACGCAGTGAGGACGTCGTGGCCACCTGTACCAAGTCACCCTACAAATCCTCTAAATTCTCGAACACTGCCTCATCATGAGCTTCTAGCTCCTCCTCATCTGTCTTTGTTGTGTCAGACTCTCCATCATCATCATCTACAACAGCATCTCCGATCACAGTAGTCGGAGGGATATCAGAAGGGGCTGGCATAATCAAATTGGGGTCCTCAGGACATCTACATTTCCCCACAACATCGAGATGTCGGTGGACTTCAAATCATCCACATCACGTCGGAGTCCATCAATATCAACCTTAAAGGTTATCAACTCAGAATGCTGTCCATCACTCCACTCACACGCTTCCACCCGAGCAGTGAGAGCATCCAATGACAGGCCATGAGCTGTAATCATCTCCCACTGTCCTCTCAACTCCTCTTGTATGGAAGCAAGTGTAGCAGCTATGGCTCTACCAATCATAGATGGCACATTCGCTTTAACTCGAGAATCCCGAACATCATCCGAATGGGCAAGGTTGCCCATTTTGTAGATCATGGCCTGCGTCAAGGAGGGACGGGAAGCAGTAGCGGGAACATGTGTAGTAGAGGTTGAGGAGCTAGGTATACCTATTGACTTACCTGATGGAGTAGAAAGAGTAGTGTCAGCCTCCATGGCCTCTACATCGACAACTGCAGAAGTGTCTACCAGAGCCTTCTTTTTCCTTTTAGCATCATCTTTCATGTACTCACCTTCAATCCTCCAAATATCAGTAGACGATGCCAGAGTCACCTCAGCATCCATCTTCGCCACAAAGGGCACACTAGATCGGTGGCATAAATCACTAATAAGAACTGGAAATGGCAATGAGGTTTGATTTTATTTAGCCCTCATCACCATTTCTTGTGCAATTATCAAATTGAGATTCATCCACTCTCAATAAATAATACACCCTAGCAGTGCAACCTTTAGATGCCAGATGATAGACTCATTTTGTGAAGGCATCAACGTGCTGGAGATGAACTCAAACTAGTACCGAGCCGCAATGTTCAAATCTTTCTTTTCAATCACAACCCCCGACTCTATCCTTGAGGGTGTAGCATCACAAAACAATGGGGAAAGCCACCACTTCAAGTCATCTAATTTTTTGGTTTTGACCTTATCGGCCAAAGAGTGAACAGTACGGACTGTGCAGTTTAACTCATCATTAATGTCCGTCTCGCTGTACCTCACCTTCTTACCCCACACCTCTACGTAGTCAATCGATGCCATTGACCCAGCTTTCTTTTCCCTTTCAGGATCAACTTTGCATAGCCCTCGTAGAATTCTCGAACCCATGAAGGCACTTAAGGATTTTGGGGCTTGGTGAACTATTGGAACCTGTGGAAACGCAACGTCTCCCACACAACTGGATACCTATCCACCACACCATCCGTAGACAACCGCTTTACCTAAAGAATGTCCGCAAGTCTGTGGCCTTTATTCGATTCATAGATCGGGAGAATTTATTGGGGCCGGGGGCAGTTATGTGCCTGTGCTGGTGTATGTGCTGGAGGTCGTGCTAATGGATCATGAACTTTTTTAGAATGCAATTCTGAGCGCCTTCACTTTAGCAACTCTCCCTCTATTGCTGATGTATTAACTGGAGTCATGGACCCCGCGACTTCCTCACTCTCAGACCCAGAGGTGAGATGGGTGGAGTCGATGCACATACTATCCGATGAGCTCAAAAACTAAAGGGAGATGGGTGGAGTCACTGCTTGAGGTCGTGCTAATGGCCTTTAATTTCTTTCCTTTGCCCTTACCACTCACCTGAGGAGGTTTAGGGTGAGTAGCTCGGGGAGGTGTAACCTCCACTGTGATTACAACCACTTTAGCCTTCTTGCGGGGTGGTGATCCCTTTGCCAGTACTTTAGGTCTGGCCATATCTGTAAAACAACACAAACGAGAACAAATTGCAGTTCCAAAAGGTTAGTGAAATAAAATTTTCAAAACGTTGCAGGAGAACTCGCCGACCAGTTCGGCGGGTCACTGAACCCATTCAGCAGGAAAAAGGGAACTGGCCGAAAGTAACAGAAAAACTCAGCAAAAATTCAGCACAGAAGGGTGATACTAAAGGCCATTTGGCGAGTCTCTGAGTTCACTCGGCGATGAGAGGGTACCCTGCCGAATGTTACAGAAATAAATAGTGACAATTAAAGTAAAAAAGGAGAGACTAAAGCCATTCGGTGAGTCACCGAGTATACTTAGCGAGCACAAGCGTATCGCCAAAAGTTACAGAAAACGTATCAACAATTCAGGTCAACTAGGCGATAAAGGATGGCTTTAGGTGACTCACCGAGTAACGATCAAGCCCACCGAATGTCCTAACGTGTTACCTTCCCAACTCTATTTTCAATTCACCCCTAACAGCCTACGACAGACCATTTCAGGTATAATTATATACAATTACAGCCTACCCACCATGAATCTCTAAGCCGGGGAACTCAGACTCCCCCCCCCCAATTGATTTAAATTCAGCAAAACGATGATTTTGTCTTTAAGAACGATGTCACCCAATCCATCATTGGGAAAATTCAAGTTGTTTGGTGGAATTCGGGTTACTCTGACTTCACCCGCACAAAACCCAACATGCAACACACATAATTTATGCAATTCAAATATGAAACTCAACCAATTTAGGCTTAAAAAAATATCTAACATGTTTGATTCCAATTTAAATTTCAATGAGCAATTTGGCACACAATCAAGGAAAAAAAAAGATATATTAACTACATATAGGCATGCTCAGTCTAAATCATGAAATTAGAGCAAATTCTGAAAAACCAACCTCAGATGCAGACAAGTAAACACTTAGGCAAAGAGGAGAGGATGGGAAACACTTCAAATTCCGATCACACACGAGGACAGCCACAAAATTAAACTTAAAATATAATATAAGGTTTGATTGTAAGAGTGCAAGAGTCAAAAAGTTAAAAAAAGAGAATTTGAATTTAAAACGGCTGAAAGACTCTTGACCCTTTAGTTCGCGCCTTGATCGGCGAGACCCACTTATGTCGCCGATCCACTCGGCGATTCATCGAGTGGACATTAGATCGACAAATTGGGTAGAACATCAGCCTATCAGTTGGTTCAAAAGGTTAGCTAAATCGGGCTCACCGGGCCACTCAGTGATTCGCCAAGTGAGCTATGAGCTTGCCCGATTGCCTTTTTCCTCCGAAATTCAAATTTCAACCTGCAGATCCAACAAACGTTATTCAAATAACAAAAAATAAAAATTGGGTTGCCTCCCAAGAAGTGCCTTATTTAACATCGTGGCACGACGTGGCTATGCATTCAAGCCTCACTCTTCGAATTGACTAAGGTATCACTAGGAAGACCCTCTGACGGTCTTGGATTTAGGTGAGCTGAAATTTGACCTTTTGAGTCTCAAGCTGCTTTATGGAAACTGAGTGTGAGGTCACTGTTTGATTTAAAGATGAGACATCATCCTTCATCTCCTTGAGTACCTTATTCGATCCTTCCACCTTGTTTAAGATACGGGAAAGCATATCCTCGGTCTAAAAGTTTTTGGGATTGGCTTTTTGTTCCTTTGACTTAGGACGTTCATAATGGGGAACTATCTTTATCACCATCTCTATCTCTCCAATTTTCATCCTGATCATGCCAATCTCGATCTTGATCTCTCCAACCATCATCATGGTCTCTATTCCAACCTTGATTCCCACCCGGCCTTGGACAGCTCGGACGAGAACCCCCTGCTTGGTTTGACAAGAATTGTACCTCTTCGTTGTACATGGCCTAAAATTGTACATGATGAGGACTCACACTACTATTAGCTCAAACCGCATTCACAACCTTTTAACCACCTCCCATGATATGTTTCATCACTAGGTCCATTTGAGTGATTATCTTGACCATGTTTTCATCACGTTCTTGGTTCTTTTCCATTTGTTCCTTGGTCAGCTTAATATTCAAAGGAGACACCTGATCTTCCCTTGTGTACCATGCAAGATTATTTTTGGTCATCTGATTAAGAAAAGCTGACGCTATGTCAAATGGTTGTCTCTTGATTCCATCCCGAATGAGTTGGTTTGCGACACCTTTGTTGACAGTGTCAAGACTCCGGTAAAAATATTGCAATAGCACATTGTCCGGCAACCCATGTGTAGGACATTGAAGAAGAAACTTTTGAAATCTCAACCGCGTCTCATGAATAGGTTCACCATCAATCGGCTTGAAATTATGAATATTATCCCTCAACTTAACCATCTTCGAGGGAGGGAAAAATCATTCATAAAGCACTTCTATGAGCTCCTCCCAAGAAGTGATGGATTCCGTTGGTAGTTCGGTCAACCACTTCGTTGCTTCCCCCAGTAGAGAAAAGGGAAACAAACAGAGTCAGACTGATTCTTGAGTGATGTTCTTGAAGAAAAATGGTCCACACACATCCACAATATTGTGAATGTGATCATCAGGGTACTCATGAGCAATGCCCCCAAAGAGACCTTTCATTTGCAACAACTGTAACATAGTGCTGGTCACATGAAACACCACATTGCCCCAAGTTGGGGGCAATAGAATAGCACTGGCACTTCCTAGATTATAAACATTGACATCATGCAAGTTTCCGATGTCATCATTGTTTCCAAGTTGACTTGCATTGCTCCCGTTCACACTCATTTCTTTACCTTTTTAGTGAATCAACAAGAACAAAAATAAGAAAATTCTACTACAACAAAACTAGTTTACAAAAACATTTTAATAAATGAATTCTAAACACCACTCCCCTGCAGCGGTGCCATTTTTTTTATAACGCTCAACTATACTTCTTGCGATTCAAAGTGTAGGCGGTCGCTAACAAGTATAAACCCAACGATGAGTTGGGATCGATCTCACAGGGAGTGATACTTCAAAGAATTCAGTTACGAAGTACCGATGTGTTCTAACTTTTGTAGAAGTAAAAAGGTACGAAACATAAAATAAATCATGAAGTTTCAATGATCAATATCAAAGGGGGATTTAGTAACCAATTTTTAACAAAATGTAATTAACACTGGATTTGAACGATTAGAGAGAGGATCTTAAGTATGTGATCAATCAAATACTAATTTCGCTTAATGGGTGATTATTAATTGCTTTAAGTTGTTGAATCTCAATGGGTAGGATAGGTTTGAATATAATAGCCATCTCTCAATCAACTACCATGTTTCGAGTGAGTTCTCTCGAACCTCAACAAGCTTAA
>JAJONR010010913.1:0-10995 GCA_029582245.1 Solanum etuberosum | reverse complement strand
ATTTGATTATATATATATATATATATATATATATATATATATATATATATATGATTATTTTTTTTGAGTTTTAATTCTTGAACTCAATACTCCCTTCGTCCATTTTTACTTGTCTAATTTGCTAAATGTAGAGATAATTTATTACTTAGTTCTTAATTTGTCTTTATTATTAACACTAGTTATTTCATTATGCATTTTTTTAAAACATTGAATATATTATATTCAAATAGAAATATATAGTAAAATTATCATTCTATTAATTATTGCTCCATAAAAAGTGTCTCAAGTTAAAAATATTTATCTTTGACTAACAAAGAAACTTACGATATACAAATTTGGAAGTTACATCAATTTTGAACTAATATTTTGAATTAATTAATTGGCCATTATCAACTATAATCTATATGGTACAGCTATACAAAAGGACTTATATATATATTGTTCTTTCGGATCTATCATAATAATAATAATAATTTTCTGGTTTAGTGAAAATCTTGTAGCTTTTGCTGATAATACTTGAGATAATCAGGTTTGTTTTTTGTTCATTCTCTTAATAATTTTTCACATGGATTTTTGTTTCTAATTAATTTGCAAAAAATATTCGGTTTTAAATCTTTTAATGAATACTCTTTTTGTTTCTTCTTTTTTCTTCTTTTGACTTGTAAAAGAATGATAAGAAAATCTTTTGTTTCAGTAGGCGTTTGGACATAAAATTTGTGAAATCTGAACAGAAAAAAAAAGTAACTTAAAAAAAGACATTGAGTTGATCTCTTAGATAGTCACTCAACTAATAGTTGGCACCTTTGAAAGTCATTTTTTTTTGTTGGAAAAAAATAAAATCAACAAGAAGATGACTTTTGGAGATATTTAGAGAGACCATCTATGTTCTTGTTGTTGTTCATTGTTCATATTATTACTTTCATTTTTTTATCTTTGTGTCCGAACTATAAATTTAAGTATTTAATTGTACTTTTCAATCTCTTAAATTTCCATAAATTTTCTTAAAATATTTTTTCGAATTTTCTCAGGATACAACATGGAAAACGAAAGGAACTTAGTATCAAGCACGACCACATACCTAATGATTGATGATTGTGATTCAAGCTCGAGCCCAAAAAAACAGAAGATTCATGCACGTGAGCAAATCAGTTGCATTTTTTATTCAAAATTAAAAGGTGTTGCGGGAGAACATAGTGGTTATTGCGGTAAGGTATGTGCACACTACTTTTATCGAACTCCACTTTGTAGGATTACATAGTATACATACAGTTGTTGTTGTTACATGTCACACTAGAAATATTTTCTCATAACGATTCACACAAAGTTCAAATTGGTAAGAGTTTGATTTATATACACCATCAGGGTAAATAATTTTGTATACTATCAGATCACCCACAAGAATATATGCAGACTACAAATAAGCCTTCTTAAAATATAGTTTTTTGTGTTATTTTATAAAATCCTCTCGTTAGAATTCATGATTCTAATGTTACATACAGGATAATGCAGAAACTTTTCGAAAAGAAGCTAACACCGAGTGATGTTGGAAAGCATATAATAGGCTTGTGATTCCTAAGAGATATGCAACAAAGTATTTTCCTCAAGTCCAAGATGAGGAAATGATCTTTTATGATACATCTAGGACTCTATGGAAGTTTAGGTATTGCTATAATAAAAAAATTCGAACTTTTGTTTTCACAAAGTGTAACACCCCGGAAACTTAGTAGGCTAACTAGAGCTAAACATGAGGGTTAATGTCAAGGAAGAAGGGCAACAGCCAAGGAAAGTGGGCAAGGGGCCAAGGCTGCCCAAAATTGACCAAGCCACTGCCCACCATGACCACGAGGGTCTTCACGACCTGTGGTGGCCACCATGACCCGTGATGGTGAGGCAGTGAGCCCCAAGGTCTGCCCCAAGAAGGCTCCCCTTCACGAGCCACTTCACGGCTCGTGGTGAAGACCACGACCCGTGGGAAGGCTCGTGGGGTTGCCTTCACCTTGTGGGGTTGGTGTCAAGGTAGCCTAGCTACTGTTCAAGGGACCACGGACACCTTCACGGGCCGTGGCACCCTTGACGGCTCGTGAGCTTGGGTGTGGTCCCTGGCACCCCACTTTAAAGTGGGGGTTATTTTAGGTAATTCCTTTTAAGTTAGTATTAAGTGAGGTCGTTTTGTATAGTTTTAATACACCTATATAAGCCTTTTTAAGTCATTCATTCATGCATTGCACAAGTAGGCTTTGATGGTAGTTATGGTGTGTTCCTCTTATGGTATGAAGGTTTATGAAATGATGTGTGCTTAATGTGGATTGTTGTTATGAGTTGCTTTCCTTATCAATGAGTATTAAACTAAGGATGATATCAAAGGATGGTAAGTATGATTATGGTAGCCTAAAAGTGGTACTTAGTAAGAATGGGATTATGGGATCTTATCCATGCATAGCACAAGTATGACTTAGGGTTACTTATGTGATGGTTCTCTTATGACATGAAGATCTAAGTATTGACTATGTATATGAACTATGCCTCATGATGATTAATGTTTACATTATGTCTATGATGGAGGTTATGCTTATGATTATGTTGTCATCCTTTATGCTATGATAATCTATATATGAGTTATGTTTATGAGTTACGTTTTCCAACTATCTCTATGATGATGCTCAAAATTGGCATATAGTATGGTTTCAATTAAAATGTCCCTTTTAGCATGATTTCAAGATTTTTATGCATGGCTATCATACTTAGGGCATTTTTTTACTAACCCATATTTTCCTACATTTTTCTCAAGTGTAGGGTCCGGTTCTTAAGACGGTCATCAATTGGTTAAAGCTTGGAGTTGACTATTCTCCTAGCTTGTGGTGAGTCCTCATGAGTCGAGAACGGATGTTTCATTTCTAATTTTTCCTTTCGGACTATGTTGTAAAGGTTGTGTCCCTATTTGATTCAAGAATTGTAATAGAGGGCTAACTGAGACAAGTCTAGACTTCCGCTTTGCTTTTATGAAAAACTTTTTAAGACTTGAAATGTGTTTTAATCTTTATTGTTCTATGCTTATGTTATGATATGCTAAGGGGATTACATGGTACCTTTAGGGGTTCTATGTGCCTTGTTACATCTAGGGGGTACCCGTGGGTCGTGACAAACTTGGTAATCAGAGCACAAGGTTTATAATGATTCTAGGATGATGTCTCATAAGCCACGTCTAGTAGAGTCTTGTTCATAATGTGAAGCGCGCCACATTTATGAATGAAAGGCTACAAGATGATTAGGAAATTATAGTTCTTTCATTCCTCTTAAGTCGTGCCGTAGAGTTTAACTCTATAAAGTCCCTCTCTTAATCCTTCCCTTGTGTCTTCAGGATATGAATACACGAAGGGCTAACGCTAGAAGAATGGAGGGTGACAATGTGAATGAAGAAGCTCCTCAAGGTAATCAAGTTCCTCAGGCTCCGATTGATCCTTCGGCTATGTCAAATGCGGAGGTTAGGTCGGCTTTCCAAATGTTGGACCAAGCCATGAAAACTCAAGCCCAAGCCATGACGTCCCAAGCTAATAGATAGATGATTGCTCCCATGAACCCTAATATGAATTCGATGACTTCAAGAGTAAGAGATTTTGCTAGAATGAACCCTCCTGAATTTCATGGCTCCAAAGTGGAAGAGGATCCTCAAGAATTTGTGGATGAGGTTTATAAAGTACTTTCTATTATGGGGGTGACTTCGGTAGAGAAAGCGGAGTTAGTCGCTTACCAATTTAAAAGTGTTGCTCAAGTATGATATAATCAATGGAAGAACAATAGGCCGGTAGGAGCGGGTCCCATAGAGTGGGAAGTGTTTAAATCAACGTTTCTTGATAGGTTCTTTCCCTGAGAGTTGAGGGAAGCTAAATTGAAAGAGTTCATTAACCTTCGTCAAGGAAGCATGAGCGTGAAAAAGTATGCACTAAAGTTCACTCAATTGTCCAAGTATGCCCTAACTTTGGTGACAGATTCGAGGGATGAGATGAGTAGGTTTTTGACGGGTGTGTCCAACTTGGTAGTAAAAGAATTTCATTCGGCAATGCTCCATCATGATATGGATATCTCACGTCTCATGGTGCATGCCCAATAAATTGAGGAATTAAAGCTTAGGGAGAAGAATAGGGAGGTGGAGAGAGTTAGGACCGGTGATGGGAACTTCTCTAATGCTAGGTCCGATGAACAAGGTCAACCAAGGTTCAAACAAAGGTTCTCCAACCAAGGTTCCTCTAATGCATCCCCAAGGGTCAACAAGGATAGGGTGTCTAACCCTAAATCTCAAGGAAGAAATGAAGGCGGTTCTTCTTTTGAAAGATCTACATGTGCCAAGTGTGGAAAGGAACATGCGGGTAAGTGCCTAGCCTGCACGAATGGTTGTTTTAGTTGTGGAAAGAGTGGTCACAAGATGAGAGATTGCCCGATGCTCATGGCTAAAGGGAGAGAGGCCAAGCAAGCTCCTCCTAGTGAACCGGATCCCAATGCTCCAAAGCATAGTTGCTTCTATGCACTCCGGTCTAGAAATAACCAAGAAGGCTCTCCGGATGAAGACACCGGTATTTTGATAGTTTCCATATAGATGTAAATATTTTATTAGATTCCGATGCTGCTTATTAGACTTTGATGTTATCCTTAGAAGGGATTGGTTGCAATTGGTTAGACCTCTAGTGATTTTAGAACCCAGTAGGGTTATTATGAGTTTTTGGTTATGCTTTGGGATTTCTTGAAAGAAGTGGTACTTGAGGAATTAGTAGGGGCTCCCTCCCAAGGGGGAGATAGTGTGCACGGATAGCAAGGTGGCTGAGTGTCCCGATATCCTCATCTTTTTCTTCTACTCCTACTCTAGCTTGAGACGAAAAGTTCCTCTTAGCTTATGTTTTGGAGTCATGAATGTTTTATGTGTTTCCATGATTTCCTTATGTTATGCATGCTCTTGATGAAATTCATGTTTAGTAAGAAAATGAGTTGTTATGATATACTTTCCTCATGTTGTTGCGCATTGAGTATGAGTTGCCTAGTTTACTTCATGAGATGAATTGATGAACATGCCTTATATGTATATGCTTTTCTTGCGTAGTTGGCCTAATGGTTTCATGGATTGTGTTGAGTATGCTTTAAAGCTTGGAGAAGGTAGTTCCTCCTATGAACATGTGAAATGTTGGAATTTCATGCTTAATGGGTTGTTAGATGTAGTTCCTACTTCCTTGTGTTGCATTGATTATGTTTGAGATGGAGTTGAAGTTTCCTCCTTTGAATTGTGCATTATTTTGATGTTTCATGCATGATGGGATGCTAGTCTTGAGTCTTTAATTTCGTAAGGTGTGAAGATCGTCATTCGAGGATGAATGATCACAAGGGGGAGATAATGTAACACCCCGGAAACTTAGTAGGCTAACTAGAGCTAAACGTGAGGGTTAACGTCAAGGAAGAAGGGCAAGAGCCAAGGAAAATGGGCAGGGGCCAAGGCTGCCCAAAATTGGCCAAGTCACTGCCCACCATGACCACGAGGGCCACCACGACCCGTGGTGCCACCCGTGGTGGTGAGGCAGTGAGCCCCCAAGGTCTGCCCCAAGAAGGCTCCCCTTCACGAGCCTCTTCACGGCTCGTGGTGAAGACCACGACCCGTGGGAAGGCTCGTGGGGTTGCCTTCACCTTATGGGGTTTGTGTCAAGCTAGCCTAGCTACTGGTCAAGGGACTACATGCACCTTCATGGGCCTTGGCACCCTTGATTGCTCGTGAGCTTGGGCGTGGTCCCTGGGCACCCCACTTTAAAGTGGGGGTTATTTTAGGTAATTCCTTTTTAAGTTAGTATTAAGTTAGGTCGTTTTGTATAGTTTTAATACACCTATATAAGACTTTTAAGTCATTAACCACCCCATTCACCTCATTAATTTCCAAAACCCAAATCAAATCCCAAAGAGTTCATCTTCTCCAAAAATTCTCTCTCTAGAAAGTTCCAAGAAGAAGAAGAAGAAGGAATTTGAAGCTAGGGTTAAAGGAGCAAGGTTTTCTTCTCAATTTCATTGGAATTCATAGCTAAGGTATAATAGCTCTTCATCCATATAGTCCCCTCAAACCCCAATTTCAAAGATAGAATTTCTCCAAAGTTAGGGTTTGATTCCAAAGTCATGGGTTCCTTTCAAAAATATTTCTAATGATTGATTTATGATATATTTTGTATTAATTGATGATTTACTATAGTTTTTATGTTAAATTCCCCCAAGAACCCATGAAACCCCCATATTACTCAATTATGATCTTGTGATGTGGGTTTGTTGATTATAGAAGAATATTATGACATTATGCTTGTAGTAATTGGGATAATTGAATTATGTTATTATCCATGTATAATGTAGTAATTCTAGATGTGTTGATGGAATATGATCTATGGTCCTTGAAGGGCAAAGTATGAGAATTATGCATGATTATGAGATTTATGTATATGCTTTAAGAACACTTTGAGAGTAAAGTGATTATGATTATGATAATGTTGTTGTGTTGATTGAAAGGCTATTCTCAATTACATACTTATTAATGATGATGCCATGTTGTGAAATATGTTCTCACAATATGATGATTTTTAGGTTGAAAGGTTATTCTCACCTATTGAATCTATGAGCTATCTTATGAATGATGTTGGATTGAGTGTTGATACATTCTTTCACATAATTGAACTCAAGTAATGACATGATATGTACTCCGTGGGATTAATGCTAAGCACCGAGTAAATATTGATATGAGATGGAAGCCCTCACGTGAGTTTAGGCGGGGTTTCTAGAAGAAATCTCTTGAGATGGATGTCCTCATGTGAGATGAGGCGGGGTATCTAGTAGTAATCTCCTTATCCCATAACTATGTGCCCTCATAGGTCTTTAGCTAGTGGATCCACCTAAGCTATGTTAATGGTTTTACTTTAGGCAAGTAGGACAACCCTTTTCGGTGTGGGTAACATCGGATTCCATGTTTAGCTCACATGGTCTATGTCGGTTAAGGCTTATCTCCACTATGAATGATTATGAACTATGGCTCCTCAAGAAGCTCTACTTAGTATGGGTGGGAGTATGGGATCTCATTCATGCATTGCACAAGTAGGCTTTGAGGGTAGTTATGGTGTGTTCCTCTTATATTATGAATGTCTATGAAATGATGTATGCTTAATGTGGATTGTTGCTATGAGTTGTTTTCCTTATATATGAGTATTAAACTAAAGATGAGATCAAAGGATGGTAAGTATGATTATGGTGGCCTAAAAGTGGTATTTAGTATGGATGGGATTATGAGATCTTATCCACGCAGTGCACAAGTATGACTTAGAGTTACTTATGTGATGGTTCTCTTATGACATGAAGATCTAAGTATTGACTATGTATATGAACTATGCCTCATGATGATTAATTTTTACATTATGTCTATGATGGAGGTTATGCTTATGATTATGTTGTCATCCTTTATGCTATGATAATCTATATATGAGTTATGTTTATGAGTTACGTTTTCCAACTATCTCTACGATGATGTTCAAAATTGGCATATAGCATGGTTTCAACTAAAATGTCCCTTTTAGCATGATTTCAAGGTTTTTATGCATAACTATCATTCTTAGTGCATTTTTGTACTAACCCATATTTTCTTACATTTTTCTCAAGTGTAGGGTTCGGTTCTTAAGGCGGTTTTCAATTGGTTAAAACTTGGATTCGACTATTCTCCTAGCTTGTGGTGAGTCCTCATGAGTTGAGGACAGATGTTTAATTTTGAGTTTCATTTCTAGTTTTTCCTTTCGGACTATGTTGTAAGGGTTGTGTCCCTATTTGATTCAAGGATTGTAATAGATGGCTAATTGAGACAAGTCTAGACTTCCGCTTTGCTTTTATGAAAAACTTTTTAAGACTTGTAATGTGTTTTACTCTTTATTGTTCTATGCTTATGTTATGATATGCTAAGGGACTTACATGGTATTTTTAGGGGTTCTATGTGCCTTGTTACATCTAGGGGTACCCTTGGGTCGTAGCACAAAGGGTTGGTGAAAGTTTGTGAAAGATAACGATTTAAGAGCAAAAGATATAATCGTTTTCAACTTGTGTGAATTTAAGAATGGAACAAAAGAGAATTGCAATACCTTTGTGATTGATGTGGTGAAGAATATTATTGAAGGTTTGCCAATGGATTTACCACTCAATCATCATCATCAAGAGGAAGAGGAGACAAATGACTTCATGAGGGCACAACCATTTGATCATGATGTTGATGCTTTGGTACCAGTTTATCTATTTGGGAAGCAAATAGGTTGGACTAAGACAAAAAGAGGCAATGGAGTTTAATTAATGTTCACCGATAAAGAGTTTTTATATTATAAGTTTTTTTGTTATTATTGTTGTATCAAGTACTTGTTTTATTTTTAAGATTATAAAACTTACTTTTTTTGTGAGATTATAAAGCTTGTTGTTGTATCAAGTACCTGTTTTATTTTTAAGATTATAAAGCTTACTTTTCTTGTGAGATTATAAAGCTTACTTTTCTTGTGTAGGTTATTGCTGGATTTTACAAAAAATAATCTCATAGTGAGAAATTTATATAAATATTATCGGTGTATATAAGTTAAACACTTTTAACAATTCAGCCACTAGTATTGGCAAGTATGTAAATTGTGAATCTCGTTCATGTTACATGATTTGAGTAACAAAACTACGTTTTGCATAATTCTCTCTTCCAACGTAGTAGCAACTAATATAATTTTATGATAATCCATTGCTAATTAATCCTGATTATCATCGAATTTTGTTGTTTATCTATGCGTTTTGTCCCTTGTTAATTCCTGTTCTTTAGTAATGTCTGATAATCTTGAAATATTATGAAAACACATTGTGGATTCCTTTTTATCTTGCTGAAAAAAGAAAAAATTAAATTAACTATGTTTTGCTTAGTAAATCTTTTCTTATTTGTTATTATATTTATAAATTTTAAATTGATTAAGATTTTTTCTTATGTAATTTCTATTTCTTATTTGAATTTTTTTCTTTTATAATTTTTTTTTTTAACTATGTGATATAACCATATATCCTCCATGCTAATAATCATCTTATATTTGTAACACCTCGCTATTTGAAAGAACTAGGATTAGAAACAAACCATTTTTGGAAATAATCAAATTTGGAAAGTTTGACAAAGTTAAGCTAAGCATGAGTTTTGGGTCAACTTCAACACGACCATAACTCCTAGCACACGATGAGTTAGGTGGTCTACAAGATACCGTAGGACAGATCTTTGAATTATCTTTCCAACGCCACCGAGTTTGCTCAATTTCGAGTTCGTATGAGGGAGACATGCTCATTGGAAGTCGGGTTGTCTAGATAAGAAAAGTCAAAACCGGATTTTAGGAGGGTATTATGGTCTTTTCACTACCCAATTAATTAAATTCATTTTTGGTAATTAAGTTGGGGTCTAAAGTGAATTGGTTCAATTTACGCTTCATAAAATAAAGTTAGGGTTTTGAGAGAAGAGAAAAGAAGAGGAGAAATGAGGAGAAGAAGCTAGGAATCGTCATGTTCTTGAAGATTAGCTTGTGGATTTCGCCAATGGTTGATTCCTACGAGGTATGTGAGATCACATAGCGTTGAGTTCGTTCACCACACGCCAATCATGATTTAATTCAGCGAAATTATATTCTTGAAAGTAAAGAAATTGAGTTCTTGATGGATTTTGTCGAAGTTTCTATTAGGTTCTTGATTGTTGAAGTTGTTGAGGAGTTTTTGATTTAAATTCATGGAATTAAATGTCGTTTTGAGTAGATTCTTGCATATTTTGACCATGTATTCGAATATAAGTGTTTGGGAAAAGAACCAATCAAATCTAGAGGGTTTTGAGTTGAAAAACGACCAAGGAAATTCGTCAAAATTCTGGGGAAAAGGGGTGGGGTGCTGCGCCACTCAGAGTTCCCCAAACAAGTGTCTGAAGTTTGGGCTCTAGGGCTCCGCGCCACTCAGAGCGCCCCAATCCAGCTTCTGAAATTTTGGGTCTGGCGCCCGGTGCCACTCGGAGCGCTAGGGACGCTAGGTTTTCTACCCTTTTCCACTTCTTTCCGTTTGAGTTCCCTTGAAACGGGCCTATGTTTTCTAGTTGATTTATACACTCTAAGGTACGTCTAAACATCATGAAATCATCCATAACATGAGATCATGAGCCTTGAATCCATAATTCAATTCAAGGAAAGTTAAGAGTCAAGTCAAGAGGAGTTCTTAGAGTCTTTCAAAAGTCTTTTACAAATGTTTTAACTTTGTTTTTAGACTTGAGTTTTGAGTTGAGTAAAGTGTAAATATTGAAGTTCATTTCTTCAAAAGAGTATATAGGGACTATGTATTCCCAAAGAGTAAATGTTTTCACATTTAAATAAGAAAGGAAACACCGATTTCCAACAGAGCCTTTGAGCTAGTTTTTCAATCAAGAGTAAATGCTTTCACAACTAAGCAAGAGAGGAAACTTTGATTTACAAGAGAGCCTTTGAGCTAAGTTTTTGAGCAATTATCTCAAATCACAGAAAGAAGTTATGTTTTTAAACATATGATCTAGTATATTTTGGGAGTAGTATTGAGTACCGATATGGGGGAGAGTTCAGACAACTCACAGCCCCCATAAACCATGTAGCCATCATGGGTAGAAAAGGGTCATACTCTTTAGATGATTCCTTAGTGCTTTTTAGCATAGACTAGTGGATACACTTAGTAGTCAGGTTCTATACCCTCGGCAAGGTATAGGACGGCCCTGACAGCGTGAGGCAAAACGTTGTATCATCACATAGCTCTTACGTGATGGTTGTCGGTTAGAGAAACTTCCACAGAAGTATTTTGTATTCTTATATACACAAAGTTAATTGTATTTTCATATACACATAGAGTTTATCTTGTATCCTTGCATACAAACTGAGTTACTATTGTATTTCTAAATACACAGAGTTGTTATCCATGTTTTAAAAGTTTTTCTTTATATTG
>JAJONR010010912.1:0-11717 GCA_029582245.1 Solanum etuberosum | reverse complement strand
GTTAAAGCATTGCAAGAAAATTATGGTCCAGCAGAGTTTCAAAGTCTGGATGAGCATCTGTGTAGCATCCACCAAAGTGGTTCGATACAGGAGTACCGCCAAGAATTTGTAAAACGTTCATCTAGAGTCACAGACTGGCCAGATCACTGTCTCTTAGGGGTTTTCATGAATGGGATTA
Source organism: Solanum etuberosum (assembly GCA_029582245.1). Lineage (NCBI taxonomy): Eukaryota > Viridiplantae > Streptophyta > Magnoliopsida > Solanales > Solanaceae > Solanum > Solanum etuberosum. The sequence goes on along the minus strand of JAJONR010010912.1, from coordinate 11,539 downwards.
AATAAAAACTCAAATCAGATGTGAGAATTCATAATCCTAGAACTGTTTATAAAGTCATGAGCCTTGCAATGGAATTTGAGCAAAAAGTTAGTTCCAAACATGGGCATAAGTCTCAATGAACACAAAGTTGACATTGTTGCTATGTATCTGGAAGGTGATGCGCTTGATCTCTTCTCTTGGATTAATCGTGAACGAACTTTGCTCTGTTGGGAAGAACTTGTTAAAGCATTGCAAGAAAATTATGGTCCAGCAGAGTTTCAAAGTCTGGATGAGCATCTGTGTAGCATCCACCAAAGTGGTTCGATACAGGAGTACCGCCAAGAATTTGTAAAACGTTCATCTAGAGTCACAGACTGGCCAGATCACTGTCTCTTAGGGGTTTTCATGAATGGGATTAAATAAAAACTCAAATCAGATGTGAGAATTCATAATCCTAGAACTGTTTATAAAGTCATGAGCCTTGCAATGGAATTTGAGCAAAAAGTTAGTTCCAAACATGGGCATAAGTCTCAATGAACACAAAGTTGACATTGTTGCTATGTATCTGGAAGGTGATGCGCTTGATCTCTTCTCTTGGATTAATCGTGAACGAACTTTGCTCTGTTGGGAAGAACTTGTTAAAGCATTGCAAGAAAATTATGGTCCAGCAGAGTTTCAAAGTCTGGATGAGCATCTGTGTAGCATCCACCAAAGTGGTTCGATACAGGAGTACCGTCAAGAATTTGTAAAACGTTCATCTAGAGTCACAGAGTGGCCAGATCACTGTCTCTTAGGGGTTTTCATGAATGGGATTAAATAAAACTCAAATCAGATGTGAGAATTCATAATCCTAGAACTGTTTATAAAGTCATGAGCCTTGTAATGGAATTTGAGCAAAAATTTAGTTCCAAACGTGGGCATAAGTCTCAATGGTCAAATCTGTCACGATCCAACACAATCCAAACTGGTTCTTCACGTGATGTTCCTTACCAATCAGTAGGCAACCAACACGTATCACGAACCAATCCTAATTCTGCACAGATGTCTCCTCGTCTTTCTCCGAATCGTGCTTGGGTGATGGAGAAGCTGAATCGCATAGCCAAACGACTGTGTTTTAGGTGTAATGAAAATTTTTCACTAGGTCACTGTTGCAAGACAACATATCTCACTCTTAGGGAGGAAAATGACAACATTAATGGTGGTGAATCTGGAGAACAAATGTCAAGTGACATTATTGATGGGGATGCAGGTACAAATGACCTTGCTGAAATTTCATTCCATGCCTTTCTAGGTAACACAACAGGCACGACGATGAAACTTCAAGGGACCTTAAATGGACGCAAGGTGCTGCTTCTTGTTGAATGTGGGTCATCCCACAATTTTATCTCTGAAAAAATTGTTGAAGAATTACAGTTGCCTGCTCAAGTTGTGCCCTATTTTGGAGTTCAGATTGGCAATGGAGATATCATACGTGGCAACAGTTTGTGCCAAAATCTTGTTGTGAAATTCCCCAGATTAACTATTGATCAAGATTTTTATCCTTTCTCTATTGGAGAAGAAGATTTTGTGATTGGAATTAAGTGTCTTTCTTCTTTAAATACAGTCCAAGCTAACAGGAATGAGATGTTTTTTATTTTTTATTTAAATGGGAAGCGATATAAGCTTCAAGGGGTTCCAGAAGAATCCAATGCACTAGCTGCTTTTCTGTATTTCTCCAAGGAGGCTAATACTTCAGGTTATTATCGCAGATTTGTGAAGGATTATGGAATGATGGCTCGACCACTCACTGAACTTACCAAGAAATTTTTTTTTCAATGGTCGAACTCAACTGAGAATATTTTCCAACTTCTAAAGCAATCTCTAACAATTGTTCTGGTACTACAACTTCCAGATTTCACTCAATTATTTGTGGTGGAATGTGATGCTTCTTCAGAAGGAATATGGGCTATTCTTCTTCAGGATGACCGTCCTATTTCTTAAAGGGATTTATTTTTCCAGTCATTTGAAGTATATTTATGACCGCGAATTGCTTGCTCTTGTTTTAGCTTTGTAGAAATGGAAAAACTCCCTCCTGAGCCATCATTTTTATGTCCGAACAGACTATTGAACAGCAAATATTATTAATGAAATTGCTTCCCTTCGACTTCACAATTGTTTACAAAGCTGGGAAAGACAATTTGGGTGCTGATTCTCTTTCAAGGAGGCCATTAAATGCTGAATTTCTGGCTCTTGCTATTCATGTGCCGATGGATTTTTCCAATTGGCAAATGCTCTCCAAGAAGATACATATAGTGGTGACATTATTCAAGCTATTCACCATGATCCTTCCTTACAACCATGCTTTCATCTTGTGGATCAGAAACTTTATTTCAAGGAAAGGTTGGTCATTCCGGATCAATTTTCGATTCGACAAAAGCTTCTCTCAGAGTCTCACGACACACCTTCTGCCGGGCATGGAGGATATTTTAAAACCTTGAAGCGCCTTTCCTCCAACTTTTTCTGGCTAAGGATGAAGCATGATTTTAAGGTCTTTGTTCAGAATTGTTTGGTTTGTCAACAAGCCAAATACCAAGCTCTAGCACCTACTGGACTTCTTCAAATAGAATTTGGGAAGATGTCTCACATGACTTCATTGTAGGACTTCCCAAATCGGGGGGTTTTGATACAATTTTGGTTGTCATAGATCGTCTCAGCAAGTATTCTCATTTCATCCCACTTTCTCACCTATATACTGCCAAGATTGTTGCTATGGTTTTTTGTAGAGAAATTGTGCATCTTTGCAGAATTCCTCGGTCAATTCTATCTGATTGAGATGTTATCTTTCTCAGTGCTTTTTGGCAGGAGATTTTTCAACTTAGCCAAACAAGGCTAAGAATGGGTACATCTTACCATCCACAATCTGATGCATAAACAAAGGTGGTTAACATATGCTTGGAATCGTATTTACGATGCTTTGTTATAAAGCAGCCTCGTACATGGAGTCAATATCTACCATGGGCAAATTTTTCTTTAACACGGGCTTCTACTCATCCACAGAAACTACCCCATTCAAGGTTGCTTATGGTAGGGACCCTCCATCCATTTTTCCTTTTGTTCGTGGAGAACCAGATATTGCTGAACTTGAAGAACAACTTTTGAATCGTGATGTCATGCTGAAATTCTCAAGGATAACCTTTTAAAGGCTCAAACTCGAATGGAACAGCAAGCTAATTCTCATCGTCGATATGTTACCTTTCAAGTTGGAGATTCTGTCTTTCTACGTGTTCAGCCTTACCGACAACATTCTTTTGGCTAATCGCAGGTGCGAAAAATTGTCTCCTCGATTTTTTGGACCATATAAAATTGTACGATGTATTGGACCTGTAGCTTATGAACTGGAGCTTCATGCTTCCTCCAGAGTACATCCGATTTTTCATGTATCTTTGCTCCGTAGAGCTCATGGTCAACAGGTTGTTATAACACTAGCCCCTCTTCCTCTTAATGAAGATTGGGAACTCACCATATCTCCTGCCTAGATTCTTGCACATCGATGGGTTAAAGAAGCTGGTTCTTTTTCTTTGGAATTGCTGGTTCACTGGGTTGACCGTCCGCTTGAAGAAGCTAGTTGGGAAAACTATGATCTCATTGCAGATCAGTTTCCTTCTTTTCGCCTTGAGGACAAGGCGACTTTTCAGGGAGGATACATTGATATGAATGATCCTTTAAGGACTTACTCTAGAAGAAAATATAGGCGAGCAGCATATGGAGATAATCTATCTTAGTTTCTTTGTTTTAAGTAGGATAAAATATATAAATAGTAATTATCTATAGTAGTTATAAAGTAGAAATTATTAGCAGCAGGCAGTAGCAGTTATTTACAGCAGTAACTATTTCTATCTCTATCTGTTAGGAATTATCTTATGTTTACTATAAATACTTGTATTTTAGGAGAACTCTAGGAGGGAAAAATATTATTATTGTCTTTATATCTGGAGATTTGTCCACTCCATACGGACATTGTTATTGATTAATGCAGTGTTTAAGAATCTTGCACTTTATTTAACCAGTAAAGTTTCATTTTCATTTTGTTTAATCTTAGTTTCTATCAAACACACACGAAAAATTATGAAAACCACCTAATTCCTGGAAATTGGCCCCTAAATGCCCAAAATGGACTTTGAAAATGACGAGATTGTACGTACTACTCCCTCAACTCCATACAGAGGGTTCCTTAAAGGTTTTGCAATAAAATTTTTGGGAAGACATATCACCAAAATATTCATGGGCTTACAGACACACAAAATTTTTAGAAAATCATGTAATTTCTATAAATTGGCCCCTAAATGCCCAAAAGGGACTCTTAAAATAGTGATATTGTACATACTGCTTCGCCAATTCCCTACGGAGGGTTTCGTATAGGTTTCACAAATAAATCGTTTGAAAGCTGTTGTTTTACTAAATAAATAAAAATAAATAAAAGACTAGATTTTCGAAAATCAACTTAACTTTTGTTTTAAAGAAAAATTATTATTTTCAAAGAGAGTCGCCACTTAAATTTGTAAAGAAATTCAGAAAACTTAAGATTTTAAAAAGATTAAAAATTATTTTGACAGCCAAAGAGGGTTCGGGGTTCAATTTACATTTCGAGAAGGTGTTAAGCACTCGAAATATCCGCTAACGTGCGGTTGACCAACGACTTGACTAAATATTTGACAAATTTTAAAAATATTACTTAAGTAAGAAAAATCCATATTTTATTTGGAAGGAAATAAACCTAAAGGGATTTTTAAAGAAAATAATCCATATACTGACAAGACAACTAAATAAATCAAGATAAGTAATAAATAAAATATAAATATTTTAATTTGAAAATAAAAGGAGAAATGACTATCTTTGGAGAATTAATTAAATTAAACCAAATGTCAAAATAAAATATTAGTCAATACAACAAATAAATGATAGCAAAGAGAGAGATTTGAACTTGGGCTCCCTGCCCAAATTCAGCCAAAATTGGGCCCTTAGGCCCACCTGCCCTAATTCTAAATTTCAATCTTATAAAAGATATTGCTTGCACTTTGGGCCTTGTCCATCTGCAACACAATTGAAATTCATGGGTTTAGGCCCAATTGTCAAATCTGGTGCTATTCATTTCATTGGGCCGTTGGGCCCAATTCCTGTATATTCTACATATATTGGGTGTATATTGTTGTATAGGATCTATATCCATCCCATGTTCGACTTTCCGAAACCTGTATTTCTCATTATTATTTTCCTTGTACTCCTGTATTTTGACGTCTTGGACCTGTATACTGTATTTTTCGACGGTATACCAGTGTATACAACAAGTATATCAGTGTATACAGGACATATTTCAGCCTATTTTTTTTTAGCTTCCCAGAACACGTTTTCAATTTCCTGCCCCATGTACGGCCTTCAACCTGTTCATTACTGCTTCCGATGGACTGGCTGGCTCAAACGATAAAAATAGAGCCTTTATGGCTTGACTCGGAAATGCAAGGAAGAGGAGTCCATCATGGACTCAAAGGGGTTCATACAACACACGAAAGAGGAGACGACATTAACATATGAAATAAGGAAATAAATAAGACATAATTTTAATTTAAGAGGCGAGCTAGATGATTTAAAACAAAAGAAAGTTATTGCCAATGTATAGATTTCAAAGAAACACAAATTAAGAAGAGAAGAAGTAACACATAACAATAAGAAACCACATTTTTATCAAAAAATAATTAACAATGTAGCATCACTGCCTATCATACTAAGAAAGGGGCCTCACATATGCGCTCCAACAGGCAATATCACACAAATATCAATAACCAACAAAACGGAGGCATATTGGATAACACACTACAACCTAGCATGCTTGAATATGACTAACATCAATTAAATACGCAGACCATACAGTAAACAACAACGAACAGAGAGACATTATTGACAATAGCTACTGAAATAATACACAACTGTTATTAGCTTTTGATCAAATGAATAACTATATATGTTGACAGTAGACTACTTACAATAAAATCTTCACTCTTAAGTAGAAAAGATAGTGAAATTTGATAACACAACCTGGCACAAGGGCTCTTATAAAATCTCATTTCATCCTACACATTATTGAAAACTGATTAGGCATAGCCCGATTTTTCCTTTGCTTCAAAACAGAGGTTACAAACAGAGAAAGCTATACTTTGACATTAAGTCTGATTTCACTCCAAACTTCACTCAAAACGGTTAAAGAGATCACATAAGAAAGACCAATATGCTATCACACACATGTAAGAAGCACTAAACCATTAAACCTAAAGCCATACTAAGCATAAAAATCAATCTAAGACGGCATAACGAGAAGTTTAAACTCAAATGGATATGAAAGGAAAACTTCAAAACAGCCCACGAATTTATGAAAATAACTACAAGGTTATATGCAGCAACCAGGAACAAGATTAGCCTTAAGTTAAATACATACACATTTTCGAATTAAAACTAAGAAGATTCGTAGATTTAGAACTCATTTCAAAACAACAGTTACTGAAATGAACTCGAAACCATACCAAAACAAGTTACTAGCAAATTAATACTTGAACGAATATCAACTATGAAGAAACATGAACAATGAAACCATCAGACCAAAGAGAACACTAGAAAAATAAAACTTTCAAAACAACAACCCTTAACAGAGAAACTGAACTAATATATATCTGATATTTCTATGAATCAGTTGTGTAAACACGGATCCAGATGCTTATTGCTTACAAGAATGAATATAAGACTAAAACCAAGGAAAACATTAATCTTTAGAACTAATCAAATGAGCAACACGAACAGAAACATCAAAGAAGCCACTTAAATATCAAACCAAAGTCTAACACATGAAAACTAAAACGAAGCTAAGAACACATAAATAGAAAAATATAAAGAGCTAGGAATTAAACAAAGCTAAGAGAGAATTTACCTTTTTAGGGCAGTGAACTGAGAAAACGAACTCGAGTAGAACTTCAACCACCACAAAGAGATTTCGACTCGAGTAGAGATCAAGAAATGCAAGCAGAATATCGAACTCAAACACCGAAACTAGTTATCTCCTGTGGTTCCTTGGAGTATATTTAGCATGTATTTTAACTATTTTTGCTTAGGTTGTTCTAAGTATTTTCGCTCAAAAATCCAACCCCTATAATGGAGAAGAAGAGGGGTATTTATAGAAGAAATTAGGGTTCACGTTTTTGGGGGGAGAAAGGGTGAAACCCGGATAAGAATAAGGCCCAACAACCTTTTGAAATTCAAAAAATCTTCCCCAAAATGATGGAAAAGCTAGATTTCGTTTCAAAATTGAACGAATCTAGAAGGGAAAGGGGAGAGGTGGACGGCTGATGTGCATTCCTCATCCTTGCTATGCTACGCAGCATCATCTCACGCTACAAGGATGGAAGACGCGGCTACAAGGACGAAATGGCAGCTGGAATCGCGAAAAAGTTGTACGAGATCGTACTGGCGAGGAAGAAAGGAGAAGACAAGGAGAAATATTACGTAGACGTCGTGTATTCATTGTTTGGTCCCGTTGCTGCTGTATTGTGTTGCGCTTTGTGAACGTTTCTGTTACGCCGTGATGTTGGCGTTGCAAGAGGACGTCGTGTAATTGCTGTGAGTTTGACGTTTGAAGTTGCTGCTGTCGTTTGCTGGGAATCTCCTTGTCGTTTGATTGTTGTTTGTTAACGAAAGCTGATTCTTCCTTGTTTAACAGCGAATTGGGTTGGGTCGGGTATGGAATGGAGTAGGCTACTTGGGAATTGCTGGTTGAATATTGAATTGGAAAAGGCCCAAAATTTTGCTCTTTAAGATGGGTTGAAGAAAAAGGTTACGTTTAGCTAAAATTGTGATAGCAATTAATTAACAATTTAGCCAAACGGATTCAAAAGGTAACCAAAAGAATTAATCTTACAAAATTCGGCTAGAATTCCAATAGGATGAATTAATATAATTAATTTATGAGCTTCTTAATCTTAACGAAATAAAATAGTTAACTTAATTATAAACTAATTTATTCAAAATTATAATCATAACTTAAAATAAACTAATTTAATAAAATATTAAAGTAAAACAAAATATTTTTGAGACAATTCTTCGAATATTCTTAAAATATACTAATTATATATAAAACATATTTATTATTTAAAAATTTATAAAATGGCTAAAATTACTTTTAAAATAGCTTGAAAAATATTTGAAGTTTTTACAAAATTAATTATTCCAAATCGTTTGAAATTAAAGGAGCTCAAAAATTAATCCCTATCGTTGAGGGTCAAAATTGGGTGTCAACAACTGTCCCTCGTTTGACTTGGATTGATGAAAGAAATTCAAGGAAAATGCAATTGACAAATCAAATTTTGACCGACCACATTTTCATCTTTAAGAAAGGGATTTCGGTACGGAATTTAGGAAATATGGCCGAACCCCAAAAACGGGTTTCCAACATATCTCAGGCTAAATGAGAATTAAGGCCACTTATAGTTCGATACGCTTGATTTAACGCATGACTCTGAAAGAGATCAAAAGCTATCCCGACACCGAATTATGAAGGGATCGGAATGCTCGAGAATAAGATTTAAAAGAGAATGTTGGAATACGGCTGAGTTTTCAACATTAAGCTCGCCTACATATCCTTCAACTTAGGGAATCAGGTTGTTTGTAGTTCGACTCGATCGGTTGAAAAGGAAATCCTTTATGCTAAGATAACATTTGGTTCGGGAAGAGTGACAAAATAAACGAGTATGAAAAAGAGGCTTGCAACCTCTTAGACACGAATGTGGAGCTCTTCACATCCATAAGTAAGAACTTACATTGACATAATTTTCAAAGCTCTTGGAGCATTGTCACTCGGATTGGAGAGTTGCTCCCGGTGAAAAATCAAAGTTTTCTGGATGCGAAACCGAGATTGATAAACCTAGAGAAAAACCCACATGCCTTCTGACAGGGGTGTGGTTTGATTGTGGTGGCAGTCGCTCCTCAGCTCGCGTCCTAAGAGTTTGGTACTCTTCTTCGGACTATGTCCCAGCTTGCTGCTAAGAAAAAGTTTCACGTTGTGTTGCATCCTTTTTTATGTCGTCCGCACCTGTGGTTTGTTTTGAGAATTCATCCTTTTGGATTCTCTTGATAAAGACCGAGATAAAACTCATTAGCATAAAAATGTAATTCAAATAGGGAGATAGTGTCTTTTACCGTGTTGACACTTAAATTCTCTCCTTGGACATTTGACGTCAGCTTCCTCCAGTTTGACGTAAAGCAAATAAAGCTTGTATTTCATATTTGCAATATAATCTTCAATGTACTCTTCCTTTGATGTCGAAGTAATAAAGTAGGCTGATGTAATATGTTGATAGTTCTCTTGACGTTGTTCTTGTAGTGAAAATAGTGATAATGATTCTCTCTCGATGAATGAATTTAATGCTTCCTTGAGAAATGTAGCCGATGTTAATTTTCACGCGATGCATGAAGATTTTTCTCGCGATGCATGAAGATTTTTCTCGCGATGCATGAAGATAGTGCTTCCTTGACAACCGTAACTGATGATGACTTTTGCGCGATACATGAGTTCTCCTGCGATGCATGAAAATTTCTCACGATGCATGAAGATCTTTCCCGCGATGCATGAAGATTTTTCTCACAATGCATGAAGATTTCCCGTGATGCATGAAGTTTTTTCTCGCAATGCATGAAGATAATGCTTCCTTAAAAAATACAGGTTATGCTTCTTTGAGAACTGTAGCAAATGGTGATTTTTCCGCAATGCATGAGTTTTCCCACGATGCATGACTTTTCTCGCAATGCATGAATATTTTTTCCGCGATGCATTGTTTTTTCTCTACGATGCGTGACTTCTTTCCCGCGATGCATGAATCTTCCATTCTTGGTACCGAACAAAGGTAATGTTTCACCGAGCAATGCAGATGACCTTCCGATGGTGGTATCGTCTCATTTGACAATACAATATAAATGACCCTCAGAGTAGCGGTATCATCTCATTTGACAATACACTATAAACGACCATCAGAGTAGTGGTATCATCTCATTCGACAATACGATATAAATGACTCTCCGGGTAGTGGTATCATCACATTCGACAATACAATATAAATGACCCTCAGAGTAGTGGTATCATCTCATTCGACAATACGATATAAACAACTCTCCAGCTAGTGGTACCATCTCATTCGACAATACGATATAAATGAATCTTTGGATAGGAATATTATCATATCCAAAAATATAATGTAGATCACTTTCTCCAAGTATTTCTGGTTGCTGGAAAACAATAATATCGTTCTCTTCGAGGTTTCATTTGTTCCATCTCCGAACATACTTGCATGTTCACTATGGACCTCACCTTGGTGAGAATTTGAATGAAATAATTCTATTCATATTCCCAATTCCTTGGTATAAAAAGCATAAAACTTTTCCTACATCCACAGAAAATTATTAGTTTAAAATAAACTGATCTGTGTCGACCTCTTAGTTGTCTGCTCCTTGTCTTGCTATCTCCGGTTGATTTCTCCGATCTCCCGCTTCTTGATAGATAAGACAAAATATTTTTATGCAAAATAATTGAAACACGAAAGAAAAGTTTTAAGGAAAATAGATTTTCAAAAGGTAATATTTGGAAAGGTCACTGCAAAGTGTCATGTCACGTCAAGCTTGGCGAACATCTTTGGAGTTGATGCTTCGAGGTCTATCTGATTATTTGCTGGGAAGTATTCCAAGTTGTTCTAAACCCCCCGATGAACCCTATTGAAATTTTTGAGGTCATCCTTAAAAAATTTATGTCCCAGTTAACTGTCTTGGTGTATCTTGCACTGTTGATGAACAAATCACGGAATTTTTGAGAAGAATTATGTCCCAGTTGCAATTCCTAATGTAATCTTCAGTCTTGACTTGTTGGATAGATCTTCTTTTGAGAATTTTTGAGTCCATCTCAAAAATTTTGTCCCAGTTTCTATTATGAAGAAAAATAGGAAATCTTACGAGAGATATGACCGAGCCGTTGTGGCGCCTACGTATCCCGTTAAGGCAGGAATCATGTCAAACGTAGTTCCCCCTCAAAGATTAACAGAAATAAGAAATTTAAATAAGGAACTGACCGAGGCCGACATAGGCCACCTACGTATCTCATTCTTGAAAATTCAGGTCGAACGTAGTTCAGGTACAAGGAAAATACATTAAAAGGGATAAAGGGGTGACCGAGGCCGACATAAGCTGCCTACGTATCTCATTCTTGAGAATTCAGGTCAGGCATAGTTCGTTACATGAGGGATAAAATTCTAAACAAAGTGATTACTAGCAAATAGAACGATTACAAGAAAATGATAGAAAAACAAACTGAAGCTTCACACATAATATCTCTTGACAGCATCTGAGTTGATCGGTTTTGGCCATTCGGTGCCATCCATCCCTGACAGGACCAAGGCACCTCTAGATAACACTTTGCGAACCATGTAGGGTCCTTGCCAATTTGGTGCAAATTTTCCTTTGTACTCATCCTGATGGGGAAAAATGCATTTGAGAACCAACT
>JAJONR010010911.1:0-11521 GCA_029582245.1 Solanum etuberosum | reverse complement strand
GTCAAGTGATCCGAACTCTCACGGGATTTGATTATGACATCATCTACATACACCTCGATCTCCTTGTGAATCATATCATGAAAGATGGTTGTCATAGCCCTCATATAAGTAGCGTCGGCATTCTTGAGACCAAAAGGCATCACCCGATAATGATATACACCCCAAGGCGTAATGAAGGCTGTCTTTTCTGCATCTTCCTCATCCATCAGGATCTGGTGATAACCCGCATAACAATCCACAAACGACTGCATCTCATGTTTAGCACAGTTATCAATGAGAATGTGAATGTTTGGCAATGGAAAATTATCTTTCGGACTTGCTTTGTTGAGATCTCTATAATCGACACAAATTCTGATCTTTCCGTCTTTTCTGGCCACTGGAACAATGTTGCCTAACCAAGTTGGATATTGCATCACTTCCACTACTTTAGACTCAATCTGCTTGGTAATTTCCTCTTTGATCTTTAAACTCAACTCTGGCTTGAATTTCCGAGTTTTCTGCTTTACTGGAGTGAAATCTGGATTGATCGACAGTTTATGAAAAACCCTGGCATATCCCTGTAAGACCAGACAAATACATCGATGTATTCTCTAAGTAAACGAACCAGGTCCCTTCTTTGAGCTTTATTCAAATGGACACTGATTCTCACTTCTCTGACACATTCCTCATCTTCCAGGTTTACAGTCTCGGTTCCTTCTAGATTCGGCTTGTGTTGGTTCTCAAATTGCCGAAACTCCTCAACAACATGTTCCGGTACCGCAGTTCCTTCTTCATATTCCCTACATTCATCATCATCTGCCTCATTTTGTTCATTCGGGTCGTGACATGACATGACATTGGCAGGTTTTAAATTACTATTACTGAAATCATAAACAAACAAAGTTAGAAAAATAAAACATAAACAAATAAGTAAATAATCAAATTTTTTAGAAGAGAGTCTTTTCATTTAAACTGAAAAACAGGCACAAACTTTGGCCATGACCAAAGGTCATTCCACCTTCTTAAACATTACGATGGCATTTAAAAACTCAAAGAAGTAAAAGTTCATAAAGGGTGGGTCTCGGGCCTCATCCGGACTACCACCGATTTTTAAAACAAACATAAACACATGTCCTTTCTACCAAGATGAGCGAGGAATCAGGAGTGGCGTGGAGGTCCAGTTGGACAATTGCTCATCCGGCTCAGCATCACGGAGGCCTGATGTCCCAGCCTCTTCCTCGACAATTGCATCAACTTCCTCAAAAAGGGCCCAGATTCCTTCCCCAAGACCGCCATCATTGACATATTCTCGCACTAGGAATGATTGGTACAAATGAGGTATCGGCCTGGCCAATACTCGATCAACACTCTTGTTCACCACCTCTGCTTCATCGTCATCTGTGGGGACATACCCCAAACCAAACTTTGCTCCTCTGGTGGGAATTTGAATAGGCTCGACAATTCCTTGAAAATGCTTCCCCAATCCGAAACCTGGTTCGAAACCGCTCTGGAGCATGACGGTAGCTATCATCTTCTACATAGAAGGCATATGGGGTTGACGACCCAAATCATCACCGGTGGCATTTACCAGCTCCACCGTGTAGAAATCACAACCTCGGGAGACCTCATCAACAACTGGCGCATATCCATTGGTATGGCTTCCTTCACCATAAATGACCAATTCACGGTCTTTCCAAATGAACTTCATCAACTGATGGAGGGTGGATGGCACAGCCCCAGCCATATGAATCCACGGTCTTCCTAAGAGAAAGTTGTAACTGATGCTGATATCCAACACCTGAAATTCCACACTAAATTCTGCAGGACCCACCTCAATTCCAAAATTTACTGCTCCCAGCGTATCTCTTTGCTCTCCATCGAAATCTCTCACATTGACTTGGTTCTGGTGAACCTTTCCCAAGTCGAAGTTTAGTTGCTTGAGAATTGAAAGTGGGCAATATTTAGACCAGACCCATCATCGACCAAGACGCGATTTATGATCTTATCTCGACATTTAATGGTGACGTGCAGAGCCTTGTTGTGCATCGTGCCTTCAAAGGGTAGCTCTTCGTCACAGAAACTGATGCGGTGTCCTCGAATTACTTGGTTGACCATTGCCGACAGATTATCACTGTTAGTACCAACGGGCACATAAGTGCCGTCCAAAACCTTAATCAAGGCTTGCCTATGAAGTTGTGAGCTCATCAGTAAGGCCCACACAGAAATCTGGGCGGGTGTTTTCTCCAGATGCTTCACGATTGAATAATCCTTTGGTTGCATCTTTTTCCAAAACTCTTCTACTTCGACCTCACTGATTGGTCTTTTTCCTTGACCCTTCTTCTGCCCTCCTTGAGCCAATTCTTCCGGTGTATAACATCTACCGGATCTATTCATACCCTAAGTGGCAGCCGCCTCAATCACAAACTTCTCTCGAGGGGGAATTTCTCTTGCCACCAAGGCAATAGCCTTCTGAGGTGTCATAATTATAAATTCCTTCTTCTCCTTTATGGACAACGAAGCCACAACTTTCCCGAGGTCGTTTGGCCTAACCGAGACAATTTCCTTTGTCGTGCACCACTCCTCCTCCGTATCTATCATGTTGATATTGACGCCTCCATGGTTTGGAATAGGATTACTGTTGACGTTGGGTGCAGCAGTCTGAAGAGTGACCACTCTCTAGTCGATTAAGTCCTGAATCTTGTGCTTCAGATTAATACAGTCTTCAGTGTAATGCCCAATACTATTGGAATGATATGCACATCTTTGATCAGGTCTGTAAAATCTAGAGCTGGTGTCAACATGCTTGGGCCCACCTGCCGCAGTCAATCGCTCGAATAGTTTTGTTCGGCTTTCAATGAGCGGGGTGAAATTTCTAGCGGGCTTCTTCTCAAATCTTGGATGAGGATCGTAATTGCCTTGTTGAGGGGAGGCATTTGATGATAATTTGGGGCGTTTTGGCGGGGGGCTTGATACCTTGGATAGGAACTGGTTGGGAAATTTGGATGTGGAGCTTGGTAGTTCGAAGGGTTATTTTGGTAATATGGAGGTGGGCTTTGATATACTGGGGGAGGAGCTTGGTAGTTTGTCTGGACATTTGCACAGTTTGGGGCGGCATTTCAGAATGAGGAGGTGGGGTTTGATATACTGGAGGCGGAGTTTGGTAAACGGGGGGAGGGGTTTGGTAAATAGGAGGGGGATCATTTTGGTAATTGGGGGGACGGGTTTGACAATCAGCCTGTACATAACAAGCCGGGTATGAACTCTGCGAAGGTCGAGAATGACCTTGGTACGATGAGGATTTTCTTGAGGGTTTCTTTTCGTCAGACGCATAAGAAATAGAAGACACGTCTTCTCTCTTCTTCTTCAACAGCCCCGAGGATCCAGGTGATGTAGCAACACGGGCAATCTTCCCAGTTCTTAATCCGTCTTCGATAGTCTCACCTACCTTGACTATCTCGGCAAACTTTGCTCCAACGAGCAACATGATCCTATCATAATACTCGGGCTCTTGAACCCGTACAAATACTTCAACAATTTCTTTCTCAGACATAGGAGGCCGAACCCTAGCTGCCTCTTTTCTCCATCTATACACAAATTCTCTATAGCTTTTCAGTCGATTTCTGCTTCATCTTCTCTAAGAAATATCAATCAGGAACGATCTCCACATTATAGGCGAACCGCTCGACGAAATCCTTAGCTAGTGCATTCCAGCTAGACCATTGTTTCGTCTCATGAGAGGTAAACCATTCCAACGCTTCTTCCCTTAAACTTTGGCTAAAGATCCGCATTAACAAGGCTTCATTCCTGCTAACTCCTACGAGTTGGTCACAATAAGCTCTCAGATGAGCCAATGGGTTTTCGATTCCTCCAAAAGTGTCGAACTTCAGCACTTTGAACCCTTTCGGAAGGTCCAAGCTCGGATAGATGCACAAATCTTCGTAACTGAACCCGGTGACTTCTGGAGTATAATGCAACTCCTTCATGGCTTTCACGATCACCTCTTTCATATTCTGTTTGGACGACTCTTGTTTAGCCCTCCACTCTTTTTCATGTTCCTCGTAATGATCAAGTTTAGAACAGTTGGCATAAAGCTCATTTGGAATTGGGATTTGGAAAGTGTTTTTTTTGAGGCAGGGGTGGAGCGATGGCAGGATTCTGGGTATTTTGAGGGGCCTGGTAGTTTTGGGGGAAATTTTGGGGGTTGGTGTGCTGATTTTGGTGATGGGGGAAAGTTTGCAGATTATTGACATTTTGGTTTTGCGGGGGAGGGCGAGCTTGTGGGTTGGCATTTTGAGGAGGAAGGAAGGTATGAAGATTGGTATTCTGAGGGTGAGGTGGCGTTTGGTGGGAAGCGGAGGCGTGATGGGGGTTTGAGGCGGTTAGATCAGTGATGGGGGGTTTTGAGCAGGACTGGAGGGTGGGTTTTGAGCTTGTTCCGCGTTTGAAGGAGGAGAATAGAGTGGGGGCCTTCTGTCTGCTGGAGCATTGAAAGCAAAAACCGGATTAGGCAAATCTTGCCTTCTCTGCATTTCGACCCTCATTTCGGTGATCTGTTGCATCAACTGTATAATTAATTAATTCTGATCAGCGATAATGGGTTGAGCCACGACAACATCAGTTAGGCCAATCTTTTCATTATTATCACCCATTACTGTTTTTTCTTTCTGTGGGCTTTGATCGGGGAAGGAATCTTTAGGAGCCTTAGATCTTGTGAAGTAAGGATGATCAGCCAGCTTATCGACACATACCAGTTGTACGTACCTTTAGAAGAAAAAACAACTCAAAGGTAAATCTGTTAGTTTTGATTCATGACAAACGATGTAAAATATCACATAGAAGGCATATAAACACATAAAAGTTACTTCGTTTAAGGACATGTTAACCCACGAATAACGGGGACTGATTTTTGAATAAGCAGGAATTTGCTCATTTTATTTTGAGACTAGCAACCCAGGAAGGTTGAATTACGTTGAGCTAAGGTCTTCTCGCTGCATCTCCTGGCATCTGTTGATATGAATTCCGTGTTTCCTTGTAGAATGAAAGAGGGAAAATAAAATTTTAAAAAGATAGGGGTCGGACCTTGAAAGGCTGCCTACGTATCTCTAAAGGAGAATTCTGGCCCTACGTAGTTCGAATACAAAGGGATTTATGATTTTCATCCATTCATTTTTTTTATTACAAGGAAAGTGAAAACAAAGCGATAAAACTCCTAAATTATAGATTGTGCCTTTATCAAGGCTTCTTCTTATGACTAGTCAAATCATTCTTGCTACCGTATGGACAACAGAGGAAAACTCGACTTGGATCCTCCCCTTGTTGATTAGGGAATCCAGATCATAGCGGAAACCGATGCACATTTCGATGTTGTGATCCCCGGTATCATGACAAAGGCAAGCTTTCCAGATTTCATCGCCAGAGGCATCGACCATTCCGTCATTCCTTTTGATAGGGGTCAAGATCCCCCCTTGAACCAATTGACAGTAGATATCCCACCGCGTTCCCTTAAAATGGGTGAAGTAGTGACAATAAAACAAAGTACGTTCTGTGACTGGCATACTAGGCTCCGGTTGATCACAAGTAAAAAGAGTGTAGGGACCCCACATATAGGTAATTATCCCGATGTTGATCAGATCGCGGATCACAGTCTTAAGCTCCACACATTCTTATGTTGTGTGCCCCTTTTGGTCTGCATGGTAGGCATATGTCTTATGTGCGTTTTCATGTTCAAACTTGGAAGTGACCCCTTCGAGGGGTTTCAGGAGGCGTAAAGCCTTAAGATGCTCGTAAATGAGAGCACACGGCATGATGTTTACCCCCACGCCATGTCTCTGCTGATATGCCTGGAGGGTGATCTTCTCATGTCCTTCTTTCAAACGTCCTTGGAAAGGAGCTATGTATACCACTTCTTCCTCGGGTTCTTCTTGAGCAACTTCGGGTTGAGTGTCTTTGGGACTAGTGACATTGACCTCTTGATTGAGGAAAGGGTATTCTTCGCGTAACCTTTGAAGGTCCAGGGCTATATCCTCGTCTTTCTTTAGCATAGCAGTTATCTCTTCGTCTATGATAGCTAATTTTAGCTTCTTAGTTGCTATCTCCACGTCTAATGTTGCACTTTTGTCTTGTGTGACTGCAGTGGTGAATTCTAGTTCTATTCCTCTTTCTTTTACTTCTCGGATCTCCCGGTTGATCCGATGCAGTTTCATCCTTAATTCCTCCTTAGTCAACTCCACTTCGATATTCTGGATTTTTTTCCATCTTAGCAGCAATGCAACCTTTCCTGAGAAGATAGAGTAATGTCTTAGGATTTGGTAGTGGGATTCAGTTTTGGCTGAGAAACTCAAGACTCAAGGAATTTTGGTCGAACAGTTTGGTAGTGACTTGTATTTGGTATTGTAGAGATTTTCAGATTTTTTTTTAAAAAAGGAGTGCGCTAAAATGTCCTCATTCAAAGCAACATATAAACAGTCAAAGCACACAAGCAAATAAACAAATATCACATCCTAAACAGATATGTGACCCTTTTGTGCCCAGGATAGGCCTTGCGATTTGAAGGATGTACATGTCTTTTTAGGCCAATTCATTATCCCCAAAATATATCATTAATAACATTCAAAAATATTTTAACAAACATCAAAATAGGGGAAATAAGTCCAGAAAGTAAATTACAAATAAAAGCAATCCCGCGCAGGGGATGATAAAGAACTTCAAGCTGCTTCTGGTCCTTCACCAAGTCTGGTTCTCTTGGCGAAGCTGACTTCTTCCCATATAGCGTATCTGTTCACCCACAGATGATCTCTCGCTAGCTGAGCCCCTTCCTGATACCTGAACCTCTCTACAGACTGGATTTGTTGCCCCATGCTATCATCTAATTCAGACATGCATTGTCTTGCTCTTCGCAGCTCTTGGTTCAGCTGGGCTATGACTTTGGCATCTTCTGAATGTCGGCGTTGATAATCCAACTCATTCTTCTCATACTTCTGTTGAAGTCGATGGAGTCGAACTTGATGTTTAGCACCCACAACTGCGATAATATGAGGGACATTTGGACCAGGCTCAATGGTTCCAGCGAGGTTCTTCTTTAACCATTCTTTGTACTCCTCAGAACATTCAGGTACAAATATGTTCGGGACCGGCTCACCCAATACCCTTCGAGCCTTCCATGCTTGAAGTATCTTTCTAGTAAAAGCGACTTCGCCATTTTCGTGATCCGTCGAAAATCTCCTCATGTCTGCGGTTTGGGGAAGCTCTTGTTTTCCTCCTAGTTGTCTAAGGACTCGAGCTGAAGCATACAGTCGAGTTCCTCTCAATCCGGAAAATATGGGGTATTTTTGCTTCGGATCACCATTTGTTTTGTTACCACCAGACTTTCGATCGACCACTGCATATTTTCTTCTCTTAACCCCTGAAGTCTTGGATACCAAAATTCTTGACCTCCAGTTCTGTTGAAATGATTAAGATACACCCACCAATCGTGCCCTCCAAGTTCGTTTGGTCGTCTTAGTAGATCTGGTTCTTCTGGACCATGGGCTTTGAGCAAATGTCTCATCATCCACCACTGAAGTATCAGATTGCACCCTTGAAAGAAACGGTTGCCGCTTTTACACCTATCCAATGCTCTATAAATGTCAGCAAGAATCATGGGCGCCAAATTGTAGTGCTTGACCGCTGACCCGTAGCCTACTCCATTAAAGATAGCATGAGTGACCATTACTACACTTGGATGGATAGTGTAGTTTGGTCCTTGGGGAAATACCATTGTCCCAAGTAGGCATATCGCAAAAGCAAGAGGACGTGTTTCCTTCCATTTTTCCTCCGAGACAAATTCTTCTTTGACCATCCATTCGGCTTTGACAAGTGAAAGTTCTTCTTTAATTTTGTCAAAATCCCATATTTTTGGAAAAAAGAGATCAGTATCGGGTTTACACTTCCTCTTGTTGCACATGCTGACACTCTCATAACTTGCAAGAACTTCCTCGATAGTTGGAGTCATTTCTACTTCTCCGAATCGGAATACCATGTTATCGCTGTCCCAAAATTACACCATTGTTCCAATCAAATCGGGCCAGACATCAATTTCCATTAGTGACGGGAGATGGCCTATATGTCTTTGAACCTTTTTCTTGTCTTCATTGTTCATAAACTCCCACAAAACTTGGAGGTAAGTATGGGGTATGGTCACCATTCGGGTCCTCAAGGGCTCATACATTGGATTCATCCTACAAGAAAAAGAGAAAAAGGGTAAGTTACCCCCACCCCATTAGATAATTGATTTGTTTAAAATGACATATACATCCTTCAATTAAACACATAAGCATGATTGTCTTTTATTGACCAATGGACACAAGGTGGGCCTCTAACGGTCCCAACACGCCTTGGGTGTTGGGTCGACTTAGTTCAAAATGTACTAAATTCGGGATTTGGTTTCGCTCTACGCTAGTTGACTACGAGTGGCTTTTGAAAGACCGGGAACCCAAGCGGACAACTTAGGCTGGAACTCACGACAACCATTGGACGCCTGACGTACCAATAAATTACCGATCATTCCGAGAAAGGGTAGAGTATAAAAAGCCCGACTGCGGTTACGCAGAAACCATTCTTTAATATACTATACATATATCAGAAAGTGTCATGAATGCAATGACAGTTTATAGCAATTTAAACAGATAAAGCATAGATAAAATAGTTCAACAATTAACAACAAATAGTCAAATAGTCAAATCATGATGGTTAGAACTTAATTAAGTCCCCCAACAGAGTCACCATTTCTGTTTTTGGAAAAAAAGAAACATGACTTGTTTTCGAAAAAATCAATTTAACTTAGTTTTGAAGAAAAATCGATTTTTTTTCAAAAGAGAGTCGCCACTTAATTATTTTAAAGAAATTAAGAAAACTTAAGATTTTCAAAAGATTTAAACAGATTCAAAATTATTTGAAATCCAAAGGGGTTTGGGGTTCAATTTACATTCCGAGAAGGTGTTAAGCCCTCGGAATGTCGACTAACATGCGGTTGACCAACGACTTGATTAAAACATTTGACTAACTTGAAAAAATTGACTAAGAATAGGAAAAGATTTATAAAAAACTTAAAGAGAATCAATTTGTTGAGAAAATAATTTTTTAACCACAAGCAACTAAATAAATAAATAACAAATATAAGAACTTAAATATTCTAAACAACATAAAAGGGGAAATACGGTCTTTGGGGATTTAATTAAGTCAAACCAAAAGAAAAAGAGAGTTAATACAAAACAAATAATAACAAAGGAGAATAATAAAGGAAATTTGGGCTTTGGCCCAACCTGTCCTAAGTCTAACAAAGAAGGAATGCCAAAATAATGAGTTTTGGCCCATTTAAATCAAAAGAGTGTTGCTGATCACTTTTTGAGCATTTTGACCCATCTTTTGCTACCTGGACCTGCTGTGCAAGCAACAATCGGGCTTTGGCCCATCTCCTTTAAAAGTGCTATGTATACAACCATGTATACTACTGTATACCAATCGTTTTTTCCTGCACATTTGATATATATTTTTATTCTTTGGGCTCCCGAAAACCTGTATTTCTCAATTTTTAGCCAGTACTCCTGTATTTTGCCGTCTTGGACCTGTATACTATATTTTCCAACTGTATACTAGTGTATACAGAAAGTATATCAGTGTATACAGATCATATCACAGCCTGTTTTCAAATTTCCGGAACATGAAAATTCAATTTCCAGCTCATATTTATCATTATCTAGCCCTGTTCATCGGTTCACTGACCCGGTTGACTCAATAGAAAAATAGAATTGGGCCCGTAAGGCCCAATCAACGAAATGCACAGAAAATGAGTCTCCAAAGACTCGGGAGGAGCCGGTTCACACATGGACAAAGAACAAAATAATATAGAAATTAGTACTAGACCAGATCCAAACTTATATGATAAAACCAAGGCGCATAAAAAAAAAGAAATAAAGCAAGATATGTATATGAATAGCTCACACTGCCAATATCACACAAAGATAAACAAAGGAATGCATGCAACACTTAAGAAAATCTTAACTTGAAATTGAACTAACCTCACATGATAAGATGAAACACTAAATGATGGATTATAAGTAAGCAATTAAACTAACATGTCAAAAGGACATGGACTTGTGCATAATTATCTAAATGAAGATGAATGATAAGGAATCAATTATCAAATAAAAATAGAGTAAACTATGGGAATTATCCTCTATCCAATACTGTTGCTGTAAGTAATTTTTTTTATCAAGAACCAATCAGATCATTCTTATAATTGGAAATAACAGAATGGGCTCCCTATATGGAATGGGATCAATTCATGATGAGAGGTAAACAAGAAAACATCTACTTTTGAGTCTAACAATAAAACTTGTTCAAAATATACACTACAAAGTATTCATGCCTCATAAATTGGGGCACAGTTGAGGCAATAAGATGACTACTGGAAAATTTCAGTGCACACGAGATGTCATAATAAAGCTGACGAGGTTCGAACTTATGAAAAAATAACTACTAAAATGGTAAGCCTACGAATGACATGCTCAATTGTTATTCAAACTAGGACAAAATTGCAATACTAAACATGAATCCTAACCAAAACTAATTTATTACTACCAACAACAATAGGACAACACAGGATATACACATACGAAAGGCTAAACACCAAATGGAAAGCATATCAGAATACCCAGTAATTTGTTCACAACAATAATATGAGAAAAGAGAGAATGAGATCACTAGGATATAAATAATAGAAAGATAGCATCACTGACACCTTTAGCATATCGATTAACTCAAAACTCTTAGACTTACATGAATAACGACACTAGACAGAACAAACTAAATGCAGCACTCTCAATGCTTGACATCAGAATAAACGAAATAATATAGATTAACCGACATTCAAGAAGAAGGCTCGAGCAGAAAACAGTGAAATGAACTCAAAAACAGAGAAATACCAACTACCGAATGAAAAAAAATTGAATGGACACTAAGAGCAAGTACTGAGGGTACTTGAAGATAGAAATAGTATCACGGCATCAAGAACTCAGATAACAACAGCATCACAACTCATTAATGTCATATCGAAATAGCAAAGATGAAGATAAAATTTGAAAAGAAGAAGGAGTTACCTTTTCCCAAGCAGCGTTCCGGGACAGACGAGCTTTGGAACTGAACCCCACCGCAACAATGAAACTCCGATAAGCTTTGGTGAGCAGAGAACAAAAAATGAAAACCCAAAACTCTAGACTCCAAGTCACTGTAGTATCTCTTTTTCCTATTCTGTATGTATTTCTATATATGTATATGTTTCTTATGACCTTTCTTACTCTGTTTTCTTTTTGCCCCTTCCAACGTATATTGTTTCCAACTTTTTTCCCAACCCTTAACAATGAAGAAAAGGGGAGTTTATATAGGGGATTTTTAGGGCAGATTTTTTTTTGGGGGGGGGGGGGGGAACGGATGGATATTCGGATAAGAACAAGGGTCGATTTTGAAATTCCCACACGAAAATCTCTGCTGCTTGTACGAAAATTCT
>JAJONR010010910.1:0-10508 GCA_029582245.1 Solanum etuberosum | reverse complement strand
AGATTAAAGTAGTACTATCCAAAAAAATATTATTTTTTTAACAATAAAATTTAAAAGATTTTTCTTACCCCTCGACACCACCTCCCCCCGTATCCCCGACAACCCCCCCCCCCCATTTATTTTTTAAAAAATCTTTTACAATTTTTTTCTTACTACAAAACCCCCCCTCCAAAACCAGTCACTCCTTACCAAAATATTATTTTTATCTTGAAAAAGAAAACATCTACCACACCCCATCTGACCTTTCACTTTCAATTTTTTATATATGAAATAATATATATTGGATTTGTGCTTGCACATCCACTAATATTTAGTATTCACAGGTTCTAATATCTAGTATTGTATAAATGTGGTTAGGGAGGTATGTGATCGGGTTGGTTCAAATTTTTCAAAATCAAATCAAATTATTTGTGTCAAAATTTTAAATTTATCAAGCATATCAAACTAATAAAACTCAGATTTTTTGGGGGGTTTCAATTTCGAGTTTTTTCGTGTTGGTTCGGGTTTTTCAGATATCAAATCAAATCATTTGTGTCAAATTTTTAAATTTATAAATCAATCCAAACTAATAAACCTAGGGTTTTTTTGGATTTTCGGATTTTTTCGATAAAGTATTCATACAAACATATTATTAACTTGTGCTCCAAATATTTCTTTAGTCCAACCAACAACTATCTAAGGTGTTTCTTAAGAAAATAACACAAAATATGAGATGAGTGATGACACTAAAATATTCAATAAAAAATAATAATGAAATCGTATAAAATAAATATTGCAAATTAATAAGTCATAATAAAAATGATCATAATTTAAAAGTGCTAAATCATGCTAAAATAAGACTAATAAGTATTAATTACATGATTAAACATTAAAGAAAAAATAAAATTAGGTTATGAGTTTTAAATGTCTAAACCAATGTAAAATTAAAGAGCAAATATTCAATATTATTGTCATTCTTAGTGTTGAATTAAATTTTTTTTTTATTAGCATTAGTATTGATTTGATTTTGAGTTGAGCTTTATTATAGTTATCAATATTTATGTACTATAACCTTTATTGGACCATTCAAAATTTTAAGTCTCAAAAAATTTGAAAGAATCTGTTAAAAAATTAAAAATTATGAAAAAGTATAAGTAATATTTAGAAATTATATCAAAGTAAATACTTTTACGTATAAAATGAATTTTAAAAATTATATATATAATGTCGGGTTGATTTGGTCTCGGATTGACTTTCTTAAGTTAAAATCAAATCAATTCAAGTATAATCGAATTTTTTTTTTAATACCACACCGAGTCAAACCAAATCATTAATCAATTTTTTTTTCACTTTGATTAGATTTACGATTTGATTCGATTTTCTGTTTGATTTGGTACCCTAATTGTGCTCTATAGCTTGTTGATGTGGCATAGTTCTATCAACAAGAATACCTTTCTTGACTTCTTTCTCTTTCTTTCCTTTTCTCATTTAATTTAGTCAATTTTTCCCTTCTTCCCTTTTTTATTATTTATTGTCAATTTTTATCATTACTGTTTTGTATATATTATATTTTAAGATGTCAGTAAGTGTTTATATAAATTACTCAATTAAAGGTTAAGATAATTTAAAAAATAAAAGATAAAAAGATTTTAGTTTCTAAGGCTTTATTTTGTACACCTCTTTTCTTTTGTAGGAGAGTACAAGTTTCCAATTTGATTTACACACATCGAAATCTTTTTCAGTATCAATATACAATACATTAACAAATTGGCATTTTGCTGATTCCAGAGTTCATTTGTGCTTTGTTGTTGGATACATCCTAATGTAAATGGATTTAGTTTGTGGAAAAAAAATTATTATTCCATATTTAATTTGGAATGTTCCTCACAAATTCTTTGTCAAAAATTTCATATATAGGATAGTAAAAGAATCATAATAAGTGGTAGAATCATACACAAATGTTTGATTGATAAAGATTGATTTTCTTTAATAAAAGTTATGAAATTAATATTTAATCATGTGTTTATTTTGGTTTACAAACTGTTCGAAGTGCAATCAAGATCACTAATTATAATCAAAGTAAAAACGAACAATTCGGTTAAAATATTTATAATTAGACAACGAAGTCATTTAAGAAAGTTTTTAAGTTGGTTATGGCTGTAACATAATGGATCAAGGCTTCTATTTTTCCACCTCAAGATAGAACAATTCAAAATGTATGATAATTTTTCATTCAAATTTAGTGATAAAAAAAATCGAGATGACCGGATAATCGGAATATGAAGAGAGAAAAAAAAATATTACTTTGACTTTGAATTTTCCTATAAAATATTAAGTATTGTTTTGTTAGACTTAGAACTTATTTGACATTGCTGCTAAAAACTGTTTATTTGTAAAAATATTTTTGCTTTTGGAAAAAAACAATTTGTGTTTGATTAATTCATTTGAAAAAATGTTTTGGATAAGCAAATTCTGTTTGACTAATCTTTTTTAAAAAGTGCTTAGAGCCTGATCGGAACTGAGTGCTAAGAAAAAAAAATGAAAAATAAACAAATTAAATAAAAGATAATATTCTAATTGATGTAATTTATCAAATGAAAGACTTGATTCATTTTAAAATATCTATATTTCTTATTTCCTTAGAGATTAATGTAAATAATTAGAAGAATTTCTACAAAACTAAAATCAATAGTCTTATACCTAACATCAATAATGTTTCAAAATATATTAAATGGATGCATTGTATCATTAACTGAAACAAAACTATTAGAAGAGATTGATTTTATTTTATTTTTTTATTTTTATTTTTTAAAAGGAACAGGGTCTATTATTATGTGATGTGAAAGATGCAAAAGAAAACAACCAACAGGTTGTTAAAGAAATTCAAAGGAAAATGCTTTCTAGCATGGTTCCCTCCGATATCGGAACTACATTTCAAAGTTCGGATAAAACTTCCTTTTCCATCAAAGTTAATATGCAAACAATGGATTGGTGACCTTATTTAGCGGCGTTTGGCCATGAAAATTAATACTCCCTCCGTCCTTTTTTATATGTCATCATTTTTTATAAATAGCTAGACCACAATATTTATGCATAAATTACCATATTTTGCCTATTATACCCTTGATAGAGTAGTTAATTAATCTTGAAAATGTATTCATCATTTATTATAAAGTTGAATTAAGAAAACATTAAATAAGGGTAGAAGGGTAAAGTTACGTCATTTCTTAATGCAAGTGCAAAGTAAAAAAGTGACATAAAAAGGGACGGAGGGAGTATTTATTTATTTTATTTGAAAAATTTAAAGTTGAGGTTGAAGTGGTGATGCATTTTTCCTTTACCCACCCCCCACCCCCCCACCCCAATTTCTAAAAGACTAGTAAAATCATACAACTTGACCACATTATCTGAAATAAACGATCAAATTTGTTTCAAAGATTAATTTCTCAAAATAGATTATTTTTTCACCTCTCTTTAGAATTTTTGAATTGCAGTTGTATTTGGTTATAGTTTTTATAAATAATATTTAATTGTTTGAATGTAGTTTATTTTAAAAATATGAAATTTAATTTAAATGGACCATTCATAAAAATAGAAATGTTAGTGTAAAATTTGAAAAAGGAAAATATAGGAAAAGCGAAAACAATATTTTAGTTAGTATTTGAAATTTTCATGGTGAAACACTGATTTTTAAATAAAGTGACCAAACGGGTTAGTAACTCATTGTATGTTTTTACGCGAATACCCAATATTAGATAACTTTCAGGCAAAACTTCATACTTCTTTTTTGCTTCTTCAGCTTATGCTTTTGATGCACACGCTTGAAATTTTAGTCATTTTAAATATGTGTTTTTAGTTAGATATGGTTGAGCACAAAAATACATAAAAAAAAATGTAAAATTTTAAATGAGTATGTTAGATTTATAGGTATTTTAATAAATTGATTATTGAGGTTTGTTCTTTATGATACATGAATTTATGTTTCAAATTTGATAGATTTAGGTATTGGAATTTGAAAAAATAAAATCATTATTTTGATGGCTAAAAGTTTTAAACGCACACACCTAAAATTTTAGTCTATTTTAACATGTGATTCATTCATATAGGTTAGAACATAGTCATATATATAAAAACTAAAACATTGTTAAATGAATCTGTCAAATTTGTTGTTATTTTACAAATTGATGATTAAAGTTTGTTTTTGTAATGCATGAAACTTTATGTTTCAAATTTGAGCGTATTTGGAGTACGTTTGATTATTGAAATATGAAAAATAAATTACTTCCGTCAGTATTTGCAATATGCTTAAAAACGCTGTCAAAACCCTAGCCTAATATAACAACCTGCCTTAGAAAGAACTAGAATTAGAAAGAAACTATTTTGGAAAGAATAAATTTGGGAATTTATGGCAAGTTATGCTAAATATGAGTTTTGAGTCAACTTCAAACGACCATAACTTTCAGTACAGGATGAGTTAGGTGGCCTATAAGATATCAAATGAAAGGTCTTGGAATCATCTTTACAACGCCACAAAGTTTGCTAATTTTCGAGCTCGTATGAGGGAGATACACCCGTTTGAAGTCGGGCTATCCAGTTAAGGAAAGTTACCCGAATTTAAGAGGGATATTTTGTTCTTTTCCTTAACCAATCAAGTTAATTCATTTTTAGTAATTAATTAGGGGTCTAAACTGATTTGGTTTAGTTTAAACAATTCTAAATCGCGCCTAGGGTTTTGAGAATAGTTCAAGAAGAGGAGAAAAGGAGAAAAGTCAAGGCGTTCTTGGAGATTTCTTGCAGAATCGAAGGTCGTTTCGCCAAGGGTTGATCCCTAAAGAGGTATGTGAGTTCTCATAGTGTTGGGTTCGTTCACCCACACGCCAACCATGTTATTTTAGCGAAATTTCGTTCTTGAAGTTGAAGAGTTTGATATTCTTAAGTTTTAGCCATAATTGGAAGCTTTTGAGTTCTTGAGGTGTGAGTTTTTGTAAACAAGTTGAGTTCCTTGATGAATTTTACTGTGGGTTCATTGGAGTCATTCTGGATTTGTGAATTTTTGAGGATTTATTCGATGAAACTATTTTGGGTGCGAGTTGAATCGAGTTTGGGAGGAGACGAAAAGATCGGGCAAATAATTGCGCCCAGGTCCGCATCGCGAAGGCTCTTAGAATTTCAGTCCCCAAGTATTTATCCCCTCTCCGCGTCGCAGAGAGGATACGGAGTCCTCTGCCTCAAAAATATTTACGTGACCAAGAATTTAATTCCATAGTCGCGTCGCGGAGAGGATACGGAGTCCTCTGCCTCGAAAATATTTACGCGACCACAAATTTAATTATATATCCGCATCGTACCAGTGTTCTTTAGCATTCTTATGAACAACTATCTTAAACTTCCTAAATCATCGAGAGGTCCTACATTCCAAATCATAATCTTGAATCCATAAATTCAAATTCAAGATAGAGTTAAGAGTCAAGTATTGGGAGTTCTTCAAGTCATTTCAAAAGTCTTTTGCAATCGTTTTAAACTTGTTTTAAAGACTTAAGCATTGAGATTGAGAAAGAGTAGAGCCAAGTTCATTTCTTTAAAATATTATATGGGAACTAAGTATTCCCAAAGAGTAAATGTTTTCACATTTAAGATGAGAGGAAACACCGATTTCCCAAAAAGAGTTTTCATGAGCAGTTTTAGTACCATCTCTTTTAGGAGAAAGACCTTTTGAGTAATAATCTCAAACCACAAAAAAAGTTATGTTTTTAAAACATATGAGCTAGTTACATTTTGGGAGTAGTATTGAGCACTGATATGGGGACGAGTTCAGATAACTCAAGTCTCCATAAACCATGTAGCCAACGTGGGTAGAAAGGGTCATAATTTTTAGATGATTCCTTATTGCTTTTTACCATAGACTAGTGGATCCACTTAGTAGTAGGTTATATACCCCCGCAAAGTATAGGACAATTCTGGCAGCGTCGGCGAGACGTTGTATCACCACATAGCTCATAGTGATGGTTGTCGGTTAGAGAACCTCCCACAGAGTTACTTATATTTTCATATACAAAAATAAGTTATTGTTGCGTTGTTTTATACATTGAGTTGTTATCTACATGTTTTAAAGCTTTTCTTTATATTGCACCTTTATTACTGCATTATATTGGGATGAGTTGAGTTGAGATGAGGTAAGTGTTTCTTTCAGATTCCAGTTCAAGCTTATGTCTTGTTTAGAGTTCCCCTCACATGCTCGTACATTCCATGTACTGACGCAATTTATCCTGCATCTTTTTATGATGCAGATACCGAAACCAGGATTAGCATCCAGCGCTTCATTGATTCAACCGAGCTTCAGAGTCATTTGGTGAGCCTCATTGTTTTTCGGAGGATCCCTTTTATCATGTTTTGTCATTTCAGTTGTTTGGATGATCAGGGGGTCTTGTCCCGACATCCCTCATAGTATTAGAGGCTTCATAGATAGTTAGACATTATTAGTTCATTAGTCTTGTTCATTTCAGTTGTTTTTTTATAAGACTTAAGTTGCCTCACTGGCCAGTTGAATGTTTTCTTTACAACATTCTAAGTTTATTTCATGAGTTTATCTTTGTTGAGTAGAGTCTTCCGCGAAGTAGTAAGCCAGGCCAAGGGTTCGCTTAGGGCCAGCAATGGTTCTCGAGTGCCATTCCTACCCAGGCCAGCAATGGCTCCAGCAGAGTTGAAAGAATTAAAAGAGCAGTTGAAAGATCTCCTTGAGAAAGGTTTCATTCGACCAAGTGTCTCTAGAAGTCTTTCCATATGATATTCTAAGATGGTTCTCTTAGAATATGCATAGATTACCGTCAGTTGAACAAGGTTACTATTAAGAATAAGTATAATCTTTCAAGAATTGATGATCTTTTCGATCAACTTTAGGGTGCCACTTGTTTTTCTAAGATAGACCTCAGATCTGGCTATCATCAGTTGAGAGTAAGAGAAAGTGATATCCCTAAGATAGCTTTCAGGACCCGCTATGGTCATTGTGAGTTCCTAGTTATGTCCTTTAGGTTGAATAATGATCCTGCAGCATTCATGAACCTTATGAACAGAGTATTCAAGAATTATTTAGATATGTTTGTTATCATATTAATTGATGACATTCTAATCTATTCGAGGAATGAGGAAAATCATGCTATTCATCTCAGAATAGTTCTCCAAACTCTCAAGGATAGAGAATTATATGCTAAATTCTCTAAGTGTGAATTTTGGCTTGAGTCTGTGGTATTCTTAGGCCATATTGTTTCCGGTGATGGGATTCGAGTAGACACTCAAAAGATAGAGGCAGTGAAGAACAGGCCTAGACCCACGTCTCCAACTGATATTAAGAGTTTCTTGGGATTGGCTGGCTACTATAGAAGATTCGTCGAGGGGTTTTCATCTATTCCATCCCCATTGACTAAGTTGAATCAGAAAACAGTTAAGTTTCAATGGTCTGAAGCTTGTGAGAAAAGCTTTCAGGAATTGAAAAAACGGTTGACTAGTGCCCAGTGTTGATCTTACCAGCAGGTACGCAAGTTTTTGTAGTATATTGTGATGCGTCCGGAGTTAGATTGGGTTGTGTATTGATGCAGAATGGCAAAGTTATAGCTTATGCCTCCAGACAACTTAAGGTTCACGAGAAGAATTACCCAACCTATGATCTAGAGTTGGCTGCCGTAGTATTTGCTTTAAAAATATGGCATCACTATCTTTATGGTGTTCATGTGGATGTGTTCACCGATCACAAGAGTCTTCAGTATGTGTTTAGTCAGAAAGAGCTTAATCTCAAATAGAGGAGATGGTTGGAGTTACTCAAGGATTATGACATGAGTATTCTCTATCACCCAGGTAAGGCTAATGTTGTTGCTGATGCCTTGAGCAGGTTATCTATGGGTAGTACTTTCCATGTTGAGGAGGACAAGAAAGAGTTAGCAAAATATGTGCATAGACTTGCACGATTAGGAGTTCGATTAATGAATTCCAACGAAGGAGGAGTAGTGGTGATGAATGGGGTTGAATCATCATTAGTGTCCGAAGTGAAAGAGAAACAAGACCAAGATCCTATTTTGCTTGAATTGAAGGCAAATGTTCATAAGCAAAAAGTGATGGCTTTTGAACAAGGGGGAGATGGTGTATTGAGTTATCAAGGTAGATTGTGTGTGTCAAGGGTGGATGAACTTCAAGAGAGGATCATGGAGGAAGCTCATAGCTCCAGATAATCTATCCATCCGGGTTCCACAAAGATGTATCGTGACTTGAGAGAAGTCTATTGGTGGAGTAGTATGAAGAAGGACATTGCAGAGTTCGTTGCTAAGTGTTCGAATTGCCAACAAGTTAAGGTAGAGCACCAGAGGACCGATGGTATGGCTCAGAATATAGATCTTCCAGAATGGAAGTGGGAGATGATTAATATGGATTTCATTACAGGTTTACCACGGTCTCACAGGTAGCATGATTCGATTTGGGTGATTGGAGATCGAATGACTAAATCAGCCCATTTATTACCGGTAAATACTACCCATTCAGCAGAAGATTATGCTAAGTTATATATTCAAGAGGTAGTCAGACTTCATGGAGTTCCGGTGTCCATCATTTCAGATAGAGGCGCGCAATTCACCATGCAATTTTGGAAGTCATTCCAGAAAGTTTTGGGTTCCAAGGTAAATTTGAGTACTACTTTTCATCCACAGACTGATGGTCAAGCAGAGCGCACTATTTAGACTTTAGAAGATATGTTGAGGGCTTGTGTGATTGATTTCAAAGGTAATTGGGATGATCATCTACCTCTCATAGAGTTTGCTTATAACAATAGTTACCACTCTAGCATCCAGATGGCTCATTATGAAGCTCTTTATGGGAGAAGATGTAGATCTCCTATTGGATGGTTTGAGGTTGGTGAAGCTGGGTTGATAGGACCAGACTTAGTTCATCAAGCTATGTAGAAAGTAAAGGTTATTCAAGAGAGATTGAAAACAATGCAAAGTCGTCAGAAATCCTATACAGATGTTAGGAGAAGAGACTTAGAGTTTGAAGTAGATGATTGGGTTTACTTGAAAGTTTCACCCATGAAGGGTGTTATGAGATTTGGTAAGAAGGGAAAGCTTAGTCCCCGATATATTGGTCCTTACAGGATATCCAAGAGGATTGGCAATGTAGCTTATGAGTTAGAGCTACCCCAAGAGTTAGCAACGGTATATCCGGTATTTCACATTTCCATGTTGAAGAAGTGTATGGGCGATCCTTCACTTATCATACCTACTGAAGTTATTAGTATTAAGGATAGCTTATCTTATGAGGAGATTCTTATTCAGATTTTAGACCGCCAGGTTCGCAAGTTGAGAACCAAGGAGGTAGCATCAGTCAAGGTATTATGGAGGAATCAGTTTGTTGAGGAAGCTACTTCGGAAGCTGAGGAGGATATGAAGAAGAGATACCCACATCTCTTCGAATCCGAAGAAATTCCAAATTAAGGTACTAATCCTTTTCTTGGCATTTATTTAAGTCGACTTGCTGTGTTATATATTGCTTGTTGGGTGTTTGAGCTAAATGTTAGATATTGCACCCTTAGTCTACTTAAAGTGATCTCATTCGAGAACGAATGTTCCCAAGGGGGAGATATTGTAATAACCCCACCTTAGAAAGAACTTGAATTAGAAAGAAACTATTTTGGAAAGAATAAATTTGGAAATTTATGGAAAGTTATGCTACGTATGAGTTTTGGGTCAACTTCAAACGACCATAACTTTCAGTACAAGATGAGTTAGGTGGCCTATAAGATATCAAATGAAAGGTCTTGGAATCCTCTTTCCAACGCAACCGAGTTTGCTAATTTTTTAGCTCGTATGAGGGATATACCCCCGTTTGAAGTTGAACTGTCCAGTTAAGAAAAGTTACCCGAATTTAAGAGGGGTATTTTGGTCTTTTCCTTACCCAATCAAGTTAAATCATTTTTAGTAATTAATTAGGGGTCTAAACTGATTTGGTTCAGTTTACACAATTCTAAATCGTGCCTAGGGTTTTGAGAATAGCTCAAGAAGAGGAGAAAAGGAGAAAAGTCAAGGCGTTCTTGGAGATTTCTTGCAGAATCGAAGGTCGTTTCGCCAAGGGTTGATCCCTAAAGAGGTATGTGAGTTCTCATAGTGTTGGGTTCGTTCACCCACACGCCAACCATGTTATTTTAGCGAAATTTCGTTCTTGAAGTTGAAGAGTTTGATATTCTTAAGTTTTAGCCATAATTGGAAGCTTTTGAGTTCTTGAGGTGTGAGTTTTTGTAAACAAGTTGAGTTCCTTGATGAATTTTACTGTGGGTTCATTGGAGTCATTCTGGATTTGTGAATTTTTGAGGATTTATTCGATGAAACTATTTTGGGTGCGAGTTGAATCGAGTTTGGGAGGAGACGAAAAGATCGGGCAAATAATTGCGCCCAGGTGCGCATCGCGAAGGCTCTTAGAATTTCAGTCCCCAAGTATTTATCCCCTCTCCGCGTCGCAGAGAGGATACGGAGTCCTCTGCCTCAAAAATATTTACG